>JACEIK010001525.1:0-15096 GCA_018107945.1 Datura stramonium | reverse complement strand
TCTTTTCCTGCAATCTATCTTGTTCTTCTTCTTCTTCTTCTTCACTGCAGAATGATCTGCAATGGAGGTTGATTAACAACCTCAGTTTGTGCTTCAACAAGTACATGCTTCCTTTGTGAAATGACAATTCCTGATTTAGGTTGAGCAACCTCAATTTCCAAGAACTACCTCAATCAACCAAGATCCTTAGTCTAAAAGTGTTGAAAAAGGTGATGTTTCATTTTGGTATCACCATTACCTGTGATGACAATGTCATCAACGTAAACCACCAAGTTGGAGCAGAGTGATGATAAAACACAGAATGATTAGCTTCACTTCATACCTGTTACATCCCAAACTATCCCCTAGACGTGATTGACACCCAGCACACACCACTAGCTAGGTGAACCCAAATTTCCATAGCATAACCATTAATTCACAGTATTTGATAAATTAAATAAGTTTTCAAATAATGTGATTAATAATTACGAACCCTTAGTATCTCAAAATATTAATCTCACTCTATTGCTTAAATCCCGCACGAGACCATGAATCATCTTAAGGAATTACAAAAAGAGTCGAACTTGGGTCTGTAAGCCCTTCAAAAAAAATCAATAAATAAATGATACTCTTTTATTACCTCAACGAAAAATACGGCAGCTCACTTCAAAAACTAGATCAACTCTAGAGAACTCATTAACCATTAGCTTCGTCTTCACCAATAATATTTGCATGAATATGCAGGTAAGGGGTGAGTCATACGTAAATATATCCCAGTAAGATCCTTGGCCCGTCACTTTAAATACCCCTGGAACAAGTGTTAGAAAATACAAGCACACCACGAACATATAAATATTAGAGCGAAGGGTGAAAAACACACTTAAAGTATCACGATTTTTTGAGTTTCGTACCTGAACTATCACCAAATGTTTATCGAACACTCTTAAACTATCACTTTTTCCTTTTTTCCTACCTAATTGATGGTGATATTTTAGGTAGGAAAAGTGAGCAACTGATAGTTAAGGTGTATTTTAATAAACATTTGGTAATAGTTCAGGTAGGAAAAGTGAATACCTGATATAATTTACAACAAGGTTCAAACAATTGTTTATCAAATATACTATATATCTCAACACAATTTACACAAAAAACTTGTCATAAATGGCATTTATCGCAATTAATCAACACCACGAGTCCACGGCAACATACACAATGCGTCAAACATATCAAGAAGCATACACAATCCCAGGTAGTGTCAAGATGCATACACAGTGCCTAGTAATATCAAGAAACACACACAATACCCAGTGGTATCAAGAAGCATACACAATGCCTCGTAATGTCAAAGAAGCATACACAATGCCCAGTAATGTCAAGGAGCATACAAAATGCTCCAAACTCATGGCTCATAGTCGTATCACACCATGAAACAATTTTATAAAGAGTTTTATTATCCTTGCGCATAAAATATATGCGGATGGCCTCGAAGACCACCAATTTTGTCAAGCACACGCTCGTTTCAACACATGGACCAGACAGACAAAACACATTTTTAAAACAGGTTTGAAAAGCAAGCACCCAAAGTTTAAAGTCTCACTTACCTCAAATTTACAACTCAAGCACAAGATGGAACCACACTCTTGAATCTCCGGATCTCCTCACACTATACAAAAATGGATTTGGAGTAGTTAAAACCCCTTAGGTAAACATTCTCATAATTTTTAGAGCAGGTCAAACTCTTGGACAAAGATTGACCCAAAAAGTCAACTTTCGTCAACAGGTCAGAATTCCTGAACCATAACCACCAATAGATTCTCCTCGGTCAGACAATTCCAGAAAACTAATCAAAATAAAATTTTGATAACATTTGCCTTTTCAAATCAAAGACTTGAGTTGAACAACCCTAAGACTAAAATTTCTCAATTCCTCGTAATTTCTCCATGTTTCTACCATAAAATTTTTCCATAATCACGTAATAATCTCAAAAAGTTTAGTATCATTGCCTTGATATTTTGGAGTGGTTGAGATTAACATATCTCTATTTTGTATTTCTTTCCCCTCTCTGTTTCGCACCATATAGAATCCAAAATTAGAGCTTCAAAGCTTCAACTAAAGATTTTATCCCGCCAAACCAGTCTCTTCCTTTATCTCTCTCTAGTTCTCATGACTTATAAGCATCAAGAAGCTAATTGAATTTCTCTTATTCACAGCTTTGTTGCTGTAGTTTTCTCACGAATACAAAGCTTTAGTGGGAGCTTATTTGTTTTTCTTATAGTGTATAAAGAGTTCTTCAAGTAATAGGTAGCACCAGCAACTATGCGGGCTACGACCCATCACTTATCCCATTATTTTATTATATATTCTCAATAGCCAACATAGATTTAATGACTTATGAGTTATTATAGTACCGTGCCAAACTTCCCGAACCATGCTTGAGGAGATTGCTTCAGGCATAATGGCTGTCTTAGTTTGCACACCATGTTACTAGACTACCCTTGAGCAACAAAACTAGGTGGTTGCTCTATATATACCTCATCTTTGAGATCCCCATAAAGAAAGACATTTTTTTATATCCAATCGGTAGAGAGGCCAATTGCGAACAACAACCATAGATAAAAAGAGACAGACAAAAGAAATCTTAGCCACAGGAGAGAAGGTACCACCGTAGTCTAGACCAAAAATCTGTGTATAACCCTTGGTGACTAGTTGAGCTTTTAGGCGATCAATCTGTCCATCGGGACCTTCACTGTATATACCTAACGATAACCAAATATAGACTTACCAGGAGGTAGAGGAACGAGCTCCCAAGTACCACTGGAGTGTAAAGCAAATATCTCCTCAAATCATAGCTTGTTGTCAGCCTGGATGAGCAAGAGATTCACCTGTAGTCTTGGAAATAGAAACAAATGATAGTGATGATACAAAGGCGGAATGAGCTGGTAACAAAAGATTATAGCTCAAACAAGTATAGATAGGATGAGGGTTACGAGTAGAATGAATACCTTTTTCGGTGGCAATGGAGGAACTGTGTAAACAAGTTCACAACACGTAAGGACTCTGGTGGAGGGTGTGAATCATCTGGACCAGATGAGGAGTGCGGACGACGATGATAGGTCAATAGTGGAGGTGGAGCTATAGAAGGTGAAGTGGATGGATCGACTATGACGGGATCTCCAAAAGATGAAACTGAGAACCTCATAGATGCCTGGATGTTCAGCAGAAGAGGATGTAAAGTAGGGTAAGGTAGGGTTGACCTTCGAAGAAGTAATATCAACAGACATAAGGTATCGTTGGAGGTCAAATCAGAAGCACCGATATCCCTTCTGTAACCTCAAATAAGTAAGAAAGGCACTCTTAAGAGCATGAGGAGCCAATTTGTCTTTTCTTGGAGTGAGGATATCGACAAAGCATGTGCTCTCAAAGACACATGGTGGAAGAGAAAAGATGGTTGACTGAGGAAACAAAATCGAGTGTGGAGCCTCATTTTGAATAGTGGAGGAAGGCATATGGTTAATCAGATAACAAGATCTGAGTACCTCATCCCCCCAAAAATGCAACTGAACATTTGCTTGTATTAGGGTGTGTGCAGTCAATAATATTCCTATTTTTCCTTTTTGCTACCCCATTTTGTTGTGCAATATAAGAACAAGATGTTTGATGAAGAATTCCATGGTTGTTGCATATCCTCATAGACCTACATAGTCCGCTCGGACTGACCATCCGTGTGTGGATGAAAATCCGTGCTAAGATTTACCCGAGCATCTAACTCCTTCTGCATAGGCCTCTATAAATGAGACGTGAACAGAGTACCCCAATCTGAAGTTATAGAAATAGGCATCCATGCAAACAAACATTTCCTCAATAGAGATCTTGACCAATCTTTCTGAAGTGTTAAGGTAGTTTGAACAAAAATGAAATGAACAAATTTGGTCAATTTATCCACAATGACCCAAATAGCATCAAACATCCTCAAAGTGTGTGACAACCCTACCACGAAGTCCATAGCAATTCACTCCCACTTCCACTCAGGTATAGGCATCCTCTTAGTCATACCACCTGACCTTTGGTGCTTATATTTCACTTGCTAACAATTCAAGCACTGAGACACATGAGCCACTATTTTTTTTTCTTTCATTTTTTCCTTCTCACACTTTAGGAGTCATAAAAAAAGTTAGAGTTGTGAATTTATTAGGGGAATTTGAGATTTCTCATTATTAGATTTCTGTTGCTTGAGATCCTCAAGGTTTTACAAATCTACAATCTATATCTATATTTATATCTATATCTATATTATACTAAAAGAAGGGTAGTTAAGTATAGCTCTCTTCATCCTACACCACCAGTAGTGCTGCTTCAAATTGTGATAAACCTTCGTTGCTCTTGGATGAATACCTCAAACTGTGAGCCTCCACCATGATCAATCTGGTCAAATCACCCACTTTTGGTAGACAAATGCGATCCTTGATCCTCAAAACACCTTCATTATCAAGAATTGATTCCTTGGCTTCTCCTTCAACATTTTGTCTCGAATCATACCCAACTTTTCCATCTTCAAACTGCCTAGTCTTAATCTACTCCACCAAAAGTGAATGAGCCTCTAGTGTATAAGCATTTGGTGGAGTACTATACCAAAAGCATAAGCACTCAAACTAGGCGGATCTAGTCTTAATCTATGTAATTGATAAAGTGTGGAGAATAACTTGTTTATTATCCAAAGAATACAATGATTTAAATACAGGTAAAGAAAAAGCTAACTAAGGAAACTAGATATCTAAATCCCTAGAAATCAGCTAGAATATTGTACAAGGAAACAAATAACTTTATGATTCTATAACACTACCCCTCAAGTTGGAGCATAGCTATTGATCATGCCCAACTTGTTACAAAGGTAATCAACTTGAGTTTCATTCAACACTTTAGTGAACAAATCTGCTAACTGTTCTCCTGTCTTCACGTAGCCAGTGGAAATCAGGTTTTCCTGAATCTTCTCACGAATAAAATGACAATCAAACTCAATATGTTTAGTTCTTTCATGATACATCGGATTTGATGCAATATGAAGAACAACTTGATTATCGCACCAGAGTTTTGTTGATGTATCATGCTTCAACCCAATTTCAGTTAGAAGATGATGTATCCACATAATCTCACATGTAGACTGTGACATAGCTTTGTATTTGGATTCTGCACTGGATCGAGATACAACACCTTTCTTCTTACTCCTCCATGATACTAGGTTCCCTCCAACAAAGACATAGTAGCCTGTAGTAGATCTTCTGTTAATTTTGGATCCAGCCCAGTCAACATTTGCAAAACACTCCATACGAGTATGACCGTGATTTCTATACAATATGCCAAGTCCAGGAGCTCTTTTCAAGTAACATAGAATCTGTTCCACAGCTTCCCTATGTTTGACTGTAGGTGCGGACATGAATTGACTAACAACACTTACCGCAAAAGCAATATCTGGACAAGTCACAAGAAGGTAGTTTAACTTCCCAACCAACTTTCTATATCTCTCGAGACCATCAAAAGGATCACCATCATCTTTCATAAGATGCACATCGAGAACCATTGGAGTACTGCACGGTTCAGCTGCCAACTTTCCATTGTCTGCAAGTAGGTCAAGAATATACTTTCTCTGAGATAGAAAAATTCCCTTCTTGCTTCTTTTCACTTCTACTCCCAAAAAGTATTTCAACTGGCCCAAGTCCTTTGTATGAAACCTAGAATGCAGGAAAGACTTGAGGGAAGAAATGCCCACATAATCACTTCCTGTGATGACAATGTCATCAACATATACAACAAGGAGGATAATGTTAGTTGTTGATTGCTGGTAGAAGACTGAGTGATCACATTTGCTCATTTTTAGCCCAAAATCCTAAACTACCTCACCGAACTTGCCAAACTAAGCTCGTGGACTCTGTTTCAATCCATACAAAGACTTCTTCAATTGACAGACTTTTCCATACTCCCCCCTGAGCAACGAACCCAGGTGGTTGCTCCATATACATTTCCTCTTGAAGATCACCATGAAGGAATGCATTCTTGATGTCCAATTGATGTAAAGGCCAACTCTCAAAAGAAGCTAGAGAAATGAACAAGCAGACAGAAGTGAGTTTCGCAACCAGGGAGAAAATGTCTAAATAATCTACCCCATACGTCTGAGCATACCCTTTAGCCACAAGTCTGGCCTTAAGTCTTGCTACAGATCCATCTAGATTAACTTTAACTGTGAAGACCCACTTACATCCCACTGATTTCTTTCCCTTGGGTAAATCCACCAAATCCCATGTGTGATTTTCTTCTAAGGCATGTATTTCGTTGAGCATTGCATCAAACCATCCAGGATGGTTCAAAGCCTCCTTCACAGTTTTTGGTATAGAGATTGAGGCTAGAGAAGCAATCAAAGATCTAGATGTAGAGGATAAGCGACCATAGGAAACAAAATTAGTAATAGAATATGTGGATTTGTAGCTACGAGTACCTTTGCGAAGAGCAATAGGGAGGTCAAGATTTTGTGAAGGATCAGAAAGAGGAGGATCTGATGACAAAGGAACTGGTGCAGGACATATATCAATGGTCTCTCGCCTCCTTGAGTAAACTTGAATAACTGGCGGTCTTGCTACTGCAGAAGGAGTAGGTGCTGATGGTACAGTAGTCGATTGGCCTTCAATAGAAGAACTGGGAGATGGAGAGACAACATCTGATTCTTCTGTCAAAAAACGGGTAACTTGATAGACTAACCCTCATCTTCCTCCCCATGACTTGTAGAAATGGGAGGTGCATAGAATGGTGTAGTCTCTGAAAATGCCCCATCAGTTGACACCAAATATTTGCCAAGTTCAGTAGAATAACACCGATACCCCTTCCGGAGGCGAGAATAACCCAGAAAAATGCACTTCAATGCTTTGGGATCTAACTTGATAATAGATGGCCGAACATCTCGAACATAACATATGCAGCCAAACACCTTAGGTTCCACCGAAAATAGTGACTTGTTTAGAAAAAGAACATTGTAAGGCACATTACTAGCAAGCACAGTCGATGGCATGCAATTGATAAAAAAACAAGTTGTAGAGACTGCATCAGCCCAAAACTGTTTAGGAACCTTCATTTGGAACATAAGTGCTCGAGCTGTCTCAAGTAGATGTCTATTCTTCCTCTCAGCAACTCCGTTTTGAGAGGGTGTATCAATACATGAAGACTGGTGTAGAATTCCGTGTTGTCTCATGTATCACTGAAACAATTCTGACATATATTCTTTAGCATTGTTACTCCTTAGAATACGTACTGAAGCATTGAATTGAGTTTTGACTTCAGCATAGAAGGCACAAAAGTGATTAAACACTTCAGAGAGACTCTTTATAAAATAAATCCAAGTCATCCAAGAGAAATCATCCACAAAAGTGACAAAATACTTATGCCCAGTTTTGGAAACAACAGGACATGGTCCCCAAACAACAGAATGAACTAACTAAAAAGCTGACTCAACCCGCTTATTAACCCTTGGACCCACTGAGTTGCGATGGTGTTTCGCAAATCAACATGACTCACATTCCAATGAAGAAGTATTCTGAAACTGAGGACAGAGCTTCTCTTCAACAAAGGTAGAGAAGGATGTCCCAATCGACAATGTGCTTCAAATGAAGACACGACACTAGAGAAGGCAACAAACTGAGACTCCCATTCATCAATGATGTAAAGATCATCAGATACATGTCCTTTACCAATAACCTGATTTGTCATAAGATCATGAAACAAGCAATGATCGTTGAAAGAACGAGATATAACAATTAAGGTCTCTGGTAATTTTACTAACAGAGATCAAATTAAAGGCCAACTTTAGTAGATTTAATACAGATGATAGAGTAATAGAGGATAAGTTTGAGATATCATAATGTATAACTGAGACAACAAGTCAAACCGCTAAACATCTATACATCAAAAGTCTGAAAAGCCTCTAAACATAAGACGAGCTGAAGGGACAGGCCCCCAACTAGCTCTACAAAATCTATAATTGAAATGACTGAGAGAAAGCATAAGCCAAAACTGACGTCTTCGAAGGATGAGGACTCACCACTCTGAGCTGAATCAGGAACAAGAGTGAATCTAGCAGTGGGGCTGAGATTGAACACCCGAACCTATATCATAAGACTATATAGCACAAAAAATATACGATCAGTACTTTGAATGGACCGAGTATTGAGAATAAGTAAAATATAAAAGTAAGGACAACATGTTAAAAAGTCATGATCATGATATAGTCATAAAACATGAGATTTTCATCATAAATTGAAGTATAATGACCCAAGGTTTTCAAAACTATATCATAAAGCTTAAAATGTTTGAAATCAGACGTAAAACTCATAAACTGATAAATAGGCCAAAAATACTATGTCACGGCATCATAAAACACGTACATGAAGAAATGTGGAACATGTGTTGGAAATTCTTATAACGATATACTCCAAGTGAGCCTCATGGAGCCCAACCTGTAACCCTGGAGGGGAAGGTGTTCATATCTTGCCAAGAGTAAGAACCATGAAGGCATGATATCACTCATGAGCCTATTAGAGTAAGGGAGACACTCTCAACTAGCGAGGACCCCTTATCCTATGGTGGCACGTAGTTCTGAGACCTTGATGTGCTGAACCCTGACCTACTGTGTGTTAAATACTACTCCCAAAATATACATAGTGCTTATAATCATACTTGAAACATGAAGGTTTGCAGGGGATAGTTTAAAACCATGTAGATTCATAAATTCCTTGACATAAGTGAACTAGCCATGGCACCCAAGGGTGTGACCTAGTGGTCAATGAAGTGGGTGAGAACCATGAGGTTTTCGGTTCAAACCTCACTAGAGACAAAAAAACACTAGGTGATTTCTTCCCATCTATCCTAGCCTTGGTGGACAGAGTTACCTGGTATCTGTTGCTGGTGGGAGGTGACAGGTATCCTGTGGAATTAGTTGAGGTGCGCGCAATCTGGCCTGGACATCACGGTTATAAAAAAAAGTGAATTAGGCATGGAAACTATACTAAAAATTTAGCCATGATTTATAAACTTGATATTCATGAGATTTATATATACTTGAGAAAATCATGCTAACTTGAAAATAGAGAATCATGAGAGTTTTTCATAGAAATTCATGTTATCTTAATCATAAAACACATGTAGAATCTTGAGTGAATCAATTTCATTGAAGATTATAGAGTTTTTACATAAAAAGGGTCTAACCCTAGAAATTCATGAAATTCATAATTGAAAATATAGAAGAATTGAATTCATGAAATTGAGCTTGGGTTTGGGCATGAGGGTGAAAGAAATCCCCCATTGATGATCCCACATACCCGAGCTTGGATTTCTTGACTTAACTTGAGACCCAAGAGAATTGGAGGAGATGAACCCTAGCTTCCTAGAGAGTTTGATTTTCAATCTACGGTGTTTGGAGAAGGGAATGAGAGTTTAGGCTAAGTAAAACCCTTAAATATCCCCTCTTGGGAACCCAAAACGACCTGGTTTAGGAGTTAAAAGCATAGGAAGTTATGAAAATACCCCTGGAAACTCGCACTTAAAATCTGTTGACTAGTTGTCATGGGCCACACCACGAGTCATTGTTTGTCACCATGACTCGTGATGACCAGTCCTTACTTGCACACTTGATTTTTCAGTCTCTAATCTTCTCATCACAGGCGGTCATAACGACTCGTGGTCGGTTGGTCCATCTTGCACAGTCTCTGAACCTCATCCGATGACTCGTCAGTACGATTCATTACACGTCACCACGAGTCGTCACTTGACTTGTGGTTTCTGGGGAAGACTTGATAAATTTCTAAACTGCTTGCACTTGGTGAAAGACATGACGGGTCGTTACTTGACCCCACGACTCGTCACATGGGTCTTTACAACTGGGTCCCAAAAAATTTACTGGTTGCTCACCACGAGTTTGACCACGACTCGTCCTATCATCTAACGAGTCGTACCATGACTCGTTCTGTGGCAAAATTTTCACATTTTCTTGGTTTCTTGTTTCATGAATAGGATCTGGTCTTAGGGACATTTGGGGTATAACAATAAATAAGGTACAGATAATCTCACTGAGATGCCGATTTTTTCATTCGATGACCCCATTCAATTGAGGAGTATATGCACAAGAAGTCTGGTGAGTGACTCCTTGGGAAGACATGAAACTGACAAATGGAGATGATAAGTACTCCTTGGCCTTTTCACAGCATAATACCTTTATAGAAATACCAAATTGATTAGGAATTTCCATAGAACACTTTTGGAAGATGGAGAACATTTCAGAATGATTCTTCATTTAAAACACCCATGTACAATGGGAAATAGTCATTAATGAAGGTTACTAAATAATGAAATCCTAAATTTGACACCACACTACTTGGACCCCAGTCTGAGTGCACAATGTCAACATATATGAGGCCCTACTATTGACTCTCTAGGGAAAAGAAGTGCGAGTGTGTTTCCCAAGTTGACATGACTCGGTTTTTTAGCAAGGTACATAATGTATAGTCAAATATTCAATATGATTTAAGACAATTTAGAAAGATTAGGAACTAATTTTTGAAGTTTTTCAAGACTTGGATGGTCAGACAATTGTGGAAGTGAAGGCAATTGGTGATTGAACTTTGGTTATATGGTTACTGTCCCGACTCATGTCCTATTCCAATTGTCTTCCCCGTACTCTAGTCTTGCAAAAAAACAAAGAATTAGCTGTAAAAGCAGATTATGTAATTCAAGCTTTTGGTCAATTTAACCACAATTTGTGAGCCATTGTAATAAGAATCGGGCTACTTAAAGAAGAAAATAATCCGGAAGCGAAAATCCGAAGATTAAAAACAAGAAATTAATGATTGGCGAAATTTGAGAATAAAATCCCCAAATTTCGAAATCAAGTGATAAGAACCCTAATTGATCTTAGTATTCAAAAATTAGTGGATTAAAACTAATAAATGATACTAATAGAGTCAATATAAGAACTCAGATCAATAGTGATCTAGACCCCTATTTCGAAGAAATTAGAAACATTAATTAGTATAAGACTAATTACCTTCTTTAATTTACAAATAAGAACCAAAGATAACAAGTTACAAATTAATCTTACCTCTTAAAAAATCATTCTTATAACTTTGTAAGATAAATCCCATGTAGCCACACACAAAGGTGTAAATAAGAGAAATTCTCAAATTAATAATGATATTGTCTAATAAAATAACAAAATCCACCCCTATAATAGCATGACAGTAGAATCTACTTTATGAAAATAATAAATAAAATCTAACTAGGAAACTTTAAAATAGGAAAACATGCAAAAATAATACCAAAATTCTTTCATCATAAGGAAAGTCTCCAAATTCTTAACCAAACTAACGCTTATCTTGGGACAGCTTAGGCGTGAATCAGTCCTCCTTTTATGGGCAAAATTTCAGCCCCTTTGTGGGCTTCAAGTTCAGCACTTTGGGCTCCATGTGGGCCCCAATCTTCCTCCTCTTGGGCTTGAACTTTGAACCATGAAATATGTGTAACACTTAGCTCATTCTTCTCCATAATTCTTGAACTCATTTTTGGCTCTTCTTCCACGAAAAACAGCTTCTTGATTTCTCATTGAAGCCCAACAACCTTGGCTCGCAACTCCTTAGCTTGTGACCTTGAGGACGGTCTTCTTAGGACTTCTATATCATCATCCTTGCCCAGGGAGCTATCACATAGCAAGTGTAATTGGAGGGAAACTTAGAAGGAGAAAGACTGGAGAAAAGATTCTTATTGACATAAACGTGGTCAGATGCACAAGAATCCAGTATCCATGTACAAGTGGGTGACGACCTAGTTAGACAAGCAAAGGAATTACCTGTTTGGAGAGTGCCAGATGGAAGTGACTTATTGTTTTGTAGCTTGATACTGCCTGGTAATCACTGTAATATATTCTGGTCAAAGTAATGGAATCTTTCTGTTGACTCTCTTTATCTCCACCAACCTGAACCATCTCAATTATAAAAGAAGATGTTGGAAGGTAGAGATGAAATAGAAACAGGAGATCTGGTGGTAGCCAACAGATGGTTCATCCAATGTCTGGTATGATAACTGACCAAATTGGGTGCTCTTAGCTCTGTGGTAGAACCAAGCTTTTAAGCAGATGAAAGAATAGATGATCTGAATTTTTTTATGAATGACGGAAACTGGAATATTCAAAGGCTACAACAGAAACTGCCTGAAGACATTGTGGAGCATGTTAGAGAGAATCTGACTATTTGTGGAAATATTGGACAGAGGAACAAGCCATGGTGGATACCAACTAGTAGTGGAAAATTTACAGTAAGTAGTGCATGGCAGTTAATGAGGCAAGAAGACCAGTTTTCCTGGCATTACAAAATGCTCCGGCTAAAAGGGTTATCTTTTCAAAATTGTTTTTGTTCCTATGGAGGTTATGGAAGTTCAAGTTACCAGCTGATAAGGTTCTGACAAGGTGTGGTTTTGAAGATGTAGGTACTGTCTGCAACCTCAGCAGGAAACAGTGCACCAGTTATTCCTTACAGGTAATTTTGCTTCCAGTATTTGGAGATATTTTACTGCTGCAGCTGGAATACCAAGTCCTTTTGTGAAAGTGCAACAGGCAGTGGCTCAATGGTGGAACACAAGCTGTGCTACTAAACTTAAGCTAATATTCCAATCTGCACTTGCTACGATTTGTTGGCAATTATGGAAGAGGAGGAACACTATAATACATGGAGGTTCAATGTGTTGGAGGAGAGTCATACATGAGATTAGCTTGAATTAACATAATTTGGCTACAATTTTGTATCGCTGGCTACAAAATATACCTTTCTTATGGCCTCAAATGGTGCACTATTTGGAGGGATACAGGACACAGATTAGTGCACAGCCTGTGCAATGGTCTTTCCTTCCACAAGAATGGTATAAATGCAATACTAATGGGGCATCCAGAGGCAACCCAGACCCTAGTTCTACATCCGTTTACATCAGAAATCACAGAGGATTTTGTTTATGCTAGTGCCAGCCAGATAGCAGATGCAACAAGTTTATATCCATAAGCTAAAACAATGTTGAGGGGAATAAAATACTGTCTTTGCAATCAACTACTACCACTGATCACGAAAACCGACTCTTTGACAATGAAGAATTTCAATAGAAGAAATGTTCAACGAAGACAGTTCGATAGAGCCTATACTTGAGATTGTACAGTGATAGGGATAGCCTGATTATGGGGAGGCCTTTGAAGCTGCAACACTCTAAGCTTGAAGTTTTTCTTCATTGATACTTGATTCTATAGCACCTGGTGAGCGCTTGACGTGAGATGACATTGACCCAAAACTTAGAGTACATGGATGTTTCAGATCTCGTTAGTATCAGATTTACTCTATCCACACAATCTGAAGAGAAATTAAGGCATGCAAAGACTGGTTCTCACCTGTGATGGCTTCCGTGAGCTGCTGATGGTCAACCACCAGCGATTGGAGATGTTAGCTGACCGGAGCTGCAATTTGCAGAGGAGGACCAGAGAAGATGATATTGCTCCTTTAGATTAGGATTGTGTCTTTTGTTTACTTTTTCTGCTTTGTCACTCTTTGTTTTCTGTTTTGGGCCTTTGTTTTTGTCTGGATCATTTGCTTTATTTATAAAATTTCAGCCTTTCGGTTAAAAAAAACAAAAAGAGCTGCTTGGCGATTGTTGTTGCGTGGTGGTCGACGGTGATTGTTGTTGCGTGGTGGTCGACGGTGTCTTCCAAGAAGTGTCTCGAGCATGGCCTGGCTTGTTGCAATGGTTACAGTAAGGCGTCATACCTTCTCCTTTCCCTTTTTGATAGCCATTCTGCCCTTGTGAACTTTCACTTTGCACAGCTAAAATAGATGTTTCAACTTCATCAGCATCAACTTTCAGTGAATATATATGGAATAGTTTGGCCAAAATGTCATCTAGGGAAGGGATCGTGTCACGACCCAAGCCGGGACTCTGGATCGAGACACGGGAACTAGAACCATGAATCGGTCCAAGCTAATCCATGGTACATATATAGCATGACTTAAAAGCATAATCAAGCGGAAAACAACATGAACATGAATAAGAGGAAGACTGAATATCTTAAACCGTATATCAAACGATCACATCACAACGCTGAATCTCAAAGCTGAACATATTAGTCTATGTTTGAAAAACCTCTACTATCTAATGAGATGCTGGGACAAGCCTCCATCTAACTTCAAGTTGAAACTAAACTGACATAACAAGTATAAACTGATAGATGTCCTCGAATGATGAGGACTCACCCAAAACAGGGGCTGAACAGGACTGAGATGGGAGCAAGCTATCAACAAGACTGAGTTGGATCACCCGAACCTATATCATGAGACA
Organism: Datura stramonium; assembly: GCA_018107945.1. Classification (NCBI taxonomy): domain Eukaryota; kingdom Viridiplantae; phylum Streptophyta; class Magnoliopsida; order Solanales; family Solanaceae; genus Datura; species Datura stramonium. Next base: position 723 of record JACEIK010001525.1, on the reverse strand, counting down.
ATATAGCATAAAGTATGTGGTCAGTACTTGGAATGTACTGAGTATGTAAGGTAAGTAAAACCTTCTTTGTAAAATGTTAGTTGAATCATGCATATAAATCAAACTAATCATGAGAATAAGGACTGCATGCTGTTGAATCATGCATATAATTCAAAAGGATCATGCGAGTTAGGATTGCATGCTAAAGCCCATATTTGAGATATACATAATAATAAGTTGGTTATCATAACTGAACATAATGAACCAAGATTTAAAAATAGAAATCATATGACTTGTCATATGTGAAATCATAAGTAAAAGCTCATAAACTGATCATTGGGTCAAATCTGCTGTAAAACATAATATCATGAGTCATAAACATAAGTAACTGAAATCATGAGGAACAATGGGAGACTCGTCATAACCGACAACCACCATATATGAGCGCATGATGATCCCATGTCTTTCCCACATGGAGGAGAACCATCCTAAGCTTTGCTAGAGCAAAGGACGAATAAGGTGTGATATCACGTTGTGCCCTCGGGAAGGGGAAACACACTTGAGAGGTCCCAAATATATATACCTACGTTGGCGCATAGTTTATGAGACTGGGGAACCTTGGAACACAAGCCTACTCAATGCTAACACTACTCCCAAGACATGCATAGTGCTCATATAATCATATTCTCAAAACATAGCATGAATCTGAACATGGGGAGTCTTGACTCCATATCATATCATAAG
>JACEIK010001524.1:202994-248028 GCA_018107945.1 Datura stramonium | reverse complement strand
GTCTGCTAAGTATCCTCTGCTATTTGTATCTCCATATGGTTTTTTTAAACACTATATCTTCCCTTTTTATGAATTTTGTTAGCTTCCAAATTCTGTCTTCCGAAAAACATTTTTGCCCCTCTTTATGTTTGCAAAATATTCAATTCCCCAAATGGTATGTTTATTTTCATTGTTGTTTTCTCTTTCTTTTGAAGGAGTTCAGACAAAACTGCTGATTATTTTGCTTTTTGTTGATTACTGCATTCAACCAAATAAGGTGCATAGAACGACGTGGCCTCTTTCAGTCGCTTCAGCCAGGCAAAGCTTATCACCAATCTTCTCTCTCTCTCTCTCTCCTCATCCACTACTTTACTCTTTGTGAAGAAGGGATCACCCTAATTTGAGTTGTGTAGTAGTTCAACTAATTGATCAATTTTGTACTTCAGCTTTGTTCAATGACAGTTTAGATATTTTCTCCTGCTTCAGAAGCTTCTTCGATTGTGTTATACATGGAAATTAATGTATTTTCCGTGGATTATGATGAGAAATAGAGAAATCTGAATGAATACTGAAGTTGGAGCTGATTAATTTTGTCGAGAATTCTTCGAGAGGTATCTTCTTCTAAAGACGAATAAAAAACAGATAATGACATAAAGGGTTGGTGACTGCAAATTGATTAGTCCTGTGACACAACTTGCTGCAAATCACTGACGGTGGGGCTCATCCAGGGGCTCCAAATGATAGCATTATACAAGGAGCTCTGGCATGCCTGTGCTGGAGTATGACTGTTACAGATCTTTCATCTTGCATGTATAAATGTGTCCGGAGTGGTCATGTATAGTGCGAACATGTAGGAAGGATTATTTGACAAGTAAATGATAGTGCATTTTCCATGAACATGTCGAAATGTTAAACCTCTCTAGAGCTCTCTTGGGAAACAGCCATGAATGCAAATCTTCTCTGTCTTTTCTCCTTTTGGTTCGGGTGAGCTTCTCCTCCGATGATTTCTCTTTATCAATTTAGTCGTGGAAGAAAAAATCTTTATTATTTCAGGTGGAAGACAGATAATCAGGATGATTATGATAGATGGTTTATGTTGATAGAATACGGCAGACTATTTATTAGCAGATTATAGATAAATGATGAAAACTTGCGCTGGGTTTGTGAAGCTCTCAAACAAACCTCTTTGGATGGGAGGGGATCCAAGTTCACACATATAGAGTTCTTCAAAGTTTCAATAACAATGGTCGTTATGTGAGGATTGAGTCCTTTTGGGATAGGAAATCAACAGTTATTCTCTCGGAGAAAGATTACAACAGGAACTGGGGAGACAATATAAAAGATTCTTTGCTTATTAGGTAAACCCTCAAATCAAAGATACAATCTTTTGAAATATGTGGCTAAATCATATGTTGATGCGACAAGAATCCATCAATGGGCAGTCAATTTAACTTATGCTAAGGTACTAGTAGAAAGGCTAAAGCGAGTGACGAGCAAATTAGTCACTAAACATCAAATGACTTTTATTATGTGGAGACAAATTATGGATGCTGCCCTCATAGCTAGTGAATGCATTGACACTAGAATCAGAGGACAAGAGCCAAGAGTTATGTGTGAGCTAGATATTGAAAAACCACATGATCATCTCAGCTGGAATTTTCTAATCAGCACTTTGAGATAGGTGGGGTTTGGAAGCAAGTGGTTAAGATGGATGGGATTCTGTATTAAAACTGGTAGGTTCTCTAGCCTGCTAAATGGAGAACCTGTGGGTCTTTTTTCCAGTAGAGAGAGGGCTCAGATAAGGAGATCCTCTATCTCCTTTTCTCTTTATCCTAGCTATGGAAAGTTTGGATAGCATGATGTGAATTGCCTCTCAAAATAGATGGATCAGGGGCTTTGAAGTGTGAAACAGAGCTAAATGAAGTTATGGAAATCTCCCACTTATTGTATGCTGAGGATACAATTATTTTATGCGAAGCAAAGCAGGAGCAAATTTGTTACTTAAGGGTGATTTTAGTGGTCTTTGAAGCATGTTTTGGGCGGAAACTAAACTGGAGGAAAAGCAACATCTTTCTGGTTAAAAAGGCTCAACAGATACAAGTGTTGGCAGATATCTGTAAATGTAAGACAGAAAACCTTCGTACTATCTATCTTGGAATGCCCTTGGGCTTAAAGCACAAAGCTACGAAGATATGGGATGGAATCATAAAAGAGACAAAGAAGAAATTAGCACTATGGAAATCACAATATATCTCCATGGGAGGAAGACTCACTCTGATTAACTCAGTTTTAGATGCATTGCCAACTTATGTGTTGTCGTTATTTCTCATCCCTAGCAAAGTAATCATGGTCCTAGATACCCTAAGGAGGAACTTTTTATGAGGCAAGGAAATAGGCAAAGGTTTCAACTTGGTGAAGTGGGAGATAGTCCAACAAAGTAAGGGCATGGAGGTTTAGGGGTCAAGAATTTAAAGTGTTGAATAAAAGTATCCTCATGAAATGGTTATGGAGATATAATCAAGAAGACCAGGCTTAGTGGAAAGAGGTGATCCATCACAAATATGGACAGGCTGAACAGTGGTGCACAAATATGGTGACAGATACTTATGTAGCGGGGGTACGGAGAGCAATTAGATCTCTTTGGTGGCTGTGAAGGCAGGTTCAAATTACAAGGTGGGTAGAGGCAACAAGATCCAGACTGGAAGGAGAATTGGAGTGGATAGGGGTCAGTGCAGGTTTTAATCCTAGAATATTTACAATATGCACAAATCCTGAAGCCAAAATAGAAGAGATGTGGTCCCCTCAGGGATTGAATCTAAACTTCAGAAGAATGCTAAATGATTGGGAAATAGCAAAGGTAGCAAAGCTGTTGACAACAATTGGGGCTTTCCAAGGAACTACTTTGGAACCAGATAGAATGATATGGAGATATGGAGATGATCATCAGAATGGCCTGTTCTTAATGAATAGAGTGTATAAAAAAGGGGCTGGATGAAGTTGTAGGGAGGATACCACGACACTGGAAGTGTGTGGCACCAACCAAGGTGAAATGTTTCACCTGGCTAACAAGCAGAAGAGCCTGTTTGACCCATGAAGCACTTCAGAGAAGGGAATATACTTGGCTTCAAGATGCTCATTATGCAAGGAGGCCTTAGAGACAAACAACCACCTCTTCCTACATTGCAGAGTTGCAACACAAATATGGACGCTATTTATTACTTTGGCTAGGCTGAACTGGTCTATGCCAAAACATACTGCACATCTACTAAGTTGTTGGATTAGGAGGGGTGGTAGCAAGAGCGAAAAGAGATGGTGGAAGACAATACCAACTTGCTTCTGGTGAAACATCTGGAAGGAAAGAAATGATAGGATATTTGAAGGCAAAGAAAGCTCCATACAGAAGATCAAGTGGAGAGTCATCACTTCTTTAGGTTTTTGGTGTAAAGAGCAAAGTGTAGAAGAGGACGTCCAATTACTGGACTTTATAGGACTTCTGTAATTATCTCTCATGTGGAAGCTTGAAGGATGTTCCACCCGTGATTGCTGTTAATAAACAACATTTGGGCCACATTGGATCAGGATTATTATTCAAAAGGCCTAAAAGAGAAGAAATAAGGCAAATTATAGTGGAGGGTTGTTGGGCCTATTTGAGTTCTTTGTACCAACATGTTTAAAGCCTTAGAGCATGAGCCCAATCTTGTTCTTATAGTAATGATCTAGTGATTTTTTTCTCAGTTTCTATGCGATTCTCTCCTCCTTCCATGGTAGGACGAAGGTTCCAGCTTGGAATTGGTGCACAAACTAACTGCTATTGAGACATCGAGTAGACCAAGTTAATGATGGTAACAACATTCAAAGCTTTTCGGCTCAATGTTGCAGGATTCAAACATGAGTGACTTGGTATAATTTTGAGAATGGAGTAGAGGCGGCAACTGTAATTACAACAACAAAGCTCAACATGCAAAGCTGTGAAAAAGAGCAAAAGCAAACAAGAGAGGGAGTTATAATATGATTTGTGGGATTTATTATGATTGTTGGGATAAGCATGTAAAGTATTATGGGCTGCCTTCATTGTTCCTTGGCGTTCGTGATGCTGCACAGCCCAAGTGGGACGCACTAGTGTCGGCCGTGTAGCACATCGTGCGTTGAGATTGGTCTTTATGAGTAGCATGTAGCAAAAGGGTAATGCGGGAGGCAACGACCATAAGAAGTTGCATTGCATGTCCTAAGAGTGCTAAAGGAGTTATTACAAGGACTTGGTGTGAGCGCAAAGGTCTAGCTATAGGCGACGATCGAGTGCGTGTCGTGAGTGTCATAGCTGCTCGTTCTCGAGCAATAGGTGGTATCTTGGGATTTCGGGTGAAAGCTCCATTCCTAGGATGCTATTGAATATGCTTACCAAGTTTGGTTCCATTCCGAGATCGTTTACCTATGGGCTTGCCTTAGCCAAAGATTAGTAACATTGTCGTAATTAGTTGAAGCTTCTGAAGGCCGTATCTCTTTCCACAAGTATGGGAATGGGATGAAATTTCATGAAGTGTGAAAGAAGTCAACACGAAATTTTAGAAACAAACAGAGCCTTATTTGGAGTTCAAATCAGTAAGAAACACCCATTACGATTCTCTGGCCAAAATATATCATTTGATGTCACTTGGATTTACTTCTTTAAAGCATATATAGGGGGGGCTACGGTGTTGCATGCTAAGCCAGCCTCTCTAGCGCGTGCTGTCTTCAAGCCGTACCAAGTGAACAACCTTGAGGGGATCCTCAAGGGCCTGTCTAGGCATCTCTGAGGAGTGTCCAAGGTACCTATATGAGTTAGGGAACTCTATGGGCGATGCATAGCCTCAGGGCTAGCGTTGGGCGCCTAATGAGTGCCAGAGGCTAGATGTATGGACCGATTATGCTCTACGGGCTATCTATGGGAGTGATAAAGACCTCCGTGATGATTGAGTACTCGAGGCACCACTCTTAAGAGCCTTGTGTGTTGACTTGTGGGCTTGGCTTAGGTTCAGCCTTGTGAGCAAGGGTCCATTGGCCTAGATGTGCAATCATGGGGCGACTCTGCATTTTTTGGGATAGAAGAATGTGAGGGCTATGTTTGACAGTGCCATAAGACAATCATGGGCATATTATGAAAGACGCACATGGCAAAGGCCAAGGACTTAAGAGTCGTCTTATTTAGGTAAAGCACAAGCCCGTGCACATGAACCAAACAAGTGTCAAGCTTGAGGATTGGACCCTGCGTGTAAGAGCGCCACTCACTGCCAGATAAGGGATTGACATGTTCGTAACGACCCTAGATGTGTGCTCGGACAAGACCCAACATATGAAATGCGCCACAAGTTTATGTCAATAAGTTGAGGCTAAGGCCATAACACTGAACATGCAACACCACTTAAGTCAAGCCTTTGAGGCAAGTTTCTCCATAGACATAAGGTCATGCTAAGAATCCTGGGACAGACATTTGGTTGCTTGTAGTCTAGTGGGATTACAGGTGCCGCACGGACTATTAGTATGCCGCTGACACTACGAAGGAGTTAGCTTGTGATAGTTGGTATCAGAGCACCACGTACAAATCATTAGTGCATTTTTGGAATATCAGTGCGGAGATGGTATCAAGGTAGAGATTAATTTTCTTAGTGCCACAACTGTCTGTTTTTCCTCTCTCCTAATTCTTAGGAGGGAGAACCAACCCCTTCCGGTGCTTCCCTGGCCGGAAAACTACGCTTCTGTCCCAATTACCACCTCCTGTGGTAGTTTATCTCTTTCTTCAACTTCTTTCCAGCTGCTTCTTGGAGAACCGCATTTTTTTCAGGCAAGGGGGCAAGAAATATGACCTTACTGAAGCCAGGTCATCCACAGAGATATGGTACGACTGGGTTGAGAGTTCGAAGTTTCAGATGAGGAGAATGGTCCTGAGCAGGGGAGCTCTGTTTTGGCTATGCAACAGGTTACGGGAAGCCTCCCAGTTAAAAGGAAGCATTTTCAGAACGTGGAAATGTAGAGACGTCTCTACCTACATTTATTGCTCCTTGAAGGGCAATAAATATGGGAGATTTATGTCAATCATAACTGTTAATGGGCTAGCCAGAGCTACTATTATTGTTTCGGAAAATAGCATTAATGAAGGATGGTTATCCCTTGCTAATAAAGTTGAGTCCATTAAGAGAGCCGCTGGGCTTCAGGAGATTACAAAAAGTGGTGGAGTTCACAACCAGCAACAGTCAACTAGGGGAGGGAACTACATGGAAGCCCTTCACAGTAGCAGATGGAGTCATAGAGAGAAGGATGCCGGCAACCTAGGCCAGGAGAGAGTGGTTTCGCCCTCAACCTCTGTCAAAAATGGATTACTATCCAGGTGTCTGGTAGGAAATTTCCCTTGCAGCGATGAAATTCCAATCCGTAATGATGTGAGGAAATGGGCGAATCAGGTGTGGAAAGGAGTAAGGAATCTACAGGTGTATGATATAAATGGAACCCAGTTTATTTTTGAGTTCCAAAGTAAGAAGGAAGCGGATCACATCTTTATGGGTGACTGGAGCAGACAAGGCTCGAAACTGAAGCTTGAATGGTGGTCCCCTCTTGCTGGAGCTCTTCCTGAACACAAAGAATTCGAATGGTATTGGATCCGAGTTCTTGGACTTCCTTTGCACTTGTGGAACTCCGACACCATGAAGGAAATAGTAAATAAATGTGGTGGCTGGCTAGAGAATGAAGAAGAATTAGAACTCAAAAATCACCTTCGATGGGCTCGCATAAGAGTGAGAGGACCAAGGAAACTGATCCCAACATCAGTAGAGGTCGCAGATGGAGATTGGGTCTTCTCACTTCCGGTGTGGGTCGAAGAGCCGGCGAGATACAGAAGAAGGGAAAAGGCGGGACTCGTTTCACGAGGCGGTGCCCGAGCGTTAGGAGAAGTACCTGTCATCCTGGGTAATCGAGAAAAGGTGACAACGATGGCTCAAGGGAAGAACCAAAGGTCCGTAGCTGCCAGTGAAGTTAATAACCCTAATTTTGAATATTCAGGAGCGAAGTATTCAAGGGGTGAGGTGGCAAGTGGGAGTTGGGCTTTTTTCTTTTTAAAAGAGCAGCCCTATCACAAAAAGGGCCTTCCTGCTGTGAATGGGCCATTTAACTTTGGGCCTGCGCCCACAGCCAGGGATCCGTTAGTACAAGAAAGGATCCTATTCTATGAGCCTTTCACAGACAGAATCAACATCTTCGATATTATCGACCAAGGTTCTGTGAAGTCACAAGACATAAGTGAGCAGGAAGAACACATGCAAGGGTTGGGTCAAAGAGGAGAAGAAACCACTTCGAAGCTGCATTACCTACCCTCTAGCGATCCTACGAGCCAACATATGATTTCACAAGTTACTAACTGTGGAATGATGGAAGGGTGCGAGAACAATCTAGGGTGTGAGGTTGATTACCAGGAGGAGCACGGTAGCACCCTCATGATCACTTTCGAAGACCCAGCTCCACTGAAAATTGACAATTCCAGCAACTTGGAAGAATTAGAGGACATGGCCTCTTTATGGGTTCACTCTAATGTTTCTAAGTTAAGTCAACGATTCGGTGCAAGCTTTATTGGATGCGAAGGAATGGCACTAGACTTGTTCATGAAGATTGATCAAAAAAGGTCCTCAAATACTACGTTAAAGAGAAGGGAAAACGAAAAGGGGGAAAAGGAAGAAGGTAATCCAGCATACAGGGGGAACGAGAATCGTTTAAGCATTAATGAAGGTTAAAATTCTTTCATGGAATGTGAGAGGGATAAATAGGGAGGACAAGAGGAGTCTCGTCAGGAATCTGTTACAACAGTGGGGAGCTGACATACAAATTTTGGTGGAAACTAAGATTAAAGAGACGGAGACAAAGGTCCTCAAACAACTGGGGAATAATAGATGGTTAGGCGAGATACATTCGGACGCCATAGGTAGGAGTGGGGGCATTGCAATATTATGGGATAGGAGAGTTTGGAGGGGGGAACTGATAGAAAAGGGGGGCCAAATGATCACCTGCAAGTTCATTGGTGTCAACCAAAATTCTGCTTTGTTCTTAAGTGCTGTATATGCCGAGTGTGGAAGGTGGAGGAGGAAGGATCTTTGGTGGGAGTTGGCAGCTATTAGGAGTTTGTGTGAGGGACTGTGGGTGGTGTGTGGCGATTTCAATGTGACCAGATATCCCTCAGAGAGGACAGATTGTCGGAGAATCACAGGAGCCATGGCTGATTTCTCAGACTGGATTAACGATATGGAACTCATTGACCCTCCTTTATTTGGAGGTCAGTACTCTTGGAGGAGGGGAGATCACCATAGAACAGGGTCCAGAATTGATAGATTTTTATATTGCTCACAGTGGGAGAACAATTCATCCAGATCAGGCAGAATCTGCTCCCTAAAGTAGCCTCAGATCACAATCCAATCATGCTAGAGTGTGGAGACTGGAGTTTTAAAAAATCATATTTCAAGTTTGAGCAATGGTGGAGGGGGTAGAAGGATTCAGAGAGAAGATTCTAAATTGGTGGACCTCCTTTCAAGCTACTGGAACACCTGCTTTCATTTTAGCCTCCAAATTAAAAATGCTCAAGGAGGAATTAAAGAAATGGAGAAAGGAAAATACAGTCTGCTGGAAACACAAGAAGGAGGAGTTACTAAACTCGCTTTCCATTCTGGATTCCATTCAAGACACGAGGGCCTTGACTGATGACGAAATGCTGCAAACAGCCAATTTGACAATGGTTCTGGAGGAAACAGTCAAGAATGAGGAGATAGCTTGGAAACAGAGTTCCAGGGTTCAATGGTTAAAGTGCGGGGACAAAAACACAAAATACTTTCACAGGTTGGCCACAACTCATAAGAGATTCAATGCAATAGAAGCACTACGGGTAGAGGGTAACACTATCACTGAACCAGAAGACATTAAGTCACACATTCAAGACTTTTACTCCAAGCTTTATAAGGAGACAGAGGTCTAGAGGCCTGATTTCATTATGCAGGATGCACCAGTCATCAATGGTGAAGATCAAGTATGGCTACAGAGGGAATTTGAAGAAGAGGAAATTCGCAATGCTGTTAGAATGTGTGCAGGTGATAAGGCTCCAGGTCCTTATGGGTTTCCAATGTTCTTTTATCAGACCTATTGGGAGATACTTAAGGTGGACATCATGAATACAGTAAAGCACTTCCACTCACACCAAGTTTTTGAAAAAAGAGCTTCAATGCAACTCATGTGGCCCCTATTACAAAGAAGGCTGGAGCAGTGGAACTCAAAGATTACAGACTCTATCAGTTTGATCACTGGGATATACAAAATCATTGTTAAAACACGGCAAAAAGATTGATTAAGGGTATTGACACTTAGTGGACAAACACCAAATGGCCTTCATCAGAGGGAGACAAATAATGGATGCAGCTCTCATTGCTAGTGAATGTGTGGACACCAGATTGAAGGGGGATGCTCCAGGCATCTTGTGCAAAACTAGATATAGAGAAGTCGTATGATCATGTAAACTGAGCTTGGATTGGCATCCTTAGACAGATGGGCTTTGGAGATAGATGGCTAAGATGGATTGAATTTTGCATTAAAACCATCAGGTTCTCCATACTTGTCAATGGAGAACCTGTTGGTTTTTTTCCTTAAGAAAGGGGCTCAGACAGGGTGATCCCTTATCACCTTTTCTATTCATTCTAGTCATGAGGGCCCACAGTAAGGATAAGAAGAGCTACCATAAATGGGTGGATTAAGGGCTTTAAAGTGAGCAACAGGACAGGAGAAGAAATGGAAGTGCCAGCTACTCTATGCTGATGATACAGTGATACTACGAGGCGAAGATAGAACAAATTAGCTTCATTAGAGTTATTTTGATTGGTTTTAAAGCAGTGGCTGGTTTGAGGGTGAACTGGGGAAAAAGCAGCCTCCTACCCATCAAAGAGGTGAGCCAGATTCAGTTGTTAGCCAACATTCCGGGTTGCAAAACAGAGAAACTGCTAACAAAGTATCTGGGCATGCCTTTGGGAAATAATCATAAGGCTCTGGAAATTTGTGGATGGAATAGTGGAGAAAACAGAAAAGAAGTTAGCAAATTGGAAAGTACAGTATTTATCACTAGGTGGCAGAGTTACTCTTATCAACAGTGTGCTGGACTCTTTGCCCGCCCAAGTGTCCCTCTTTCCTATCCCTTCTAGAGTGGTAAAAAGATTAGACAAGCTACGGAGGGACTTCCCATGGCTAGGAAACAGAGAGGGTAAAAGGCATCCACCTGGTGGAATGGGGAAACTGTACAGCTAGATAAAGGCTATGGAGGTTTGGGCATCATCAGGGATCTAAAGAGGCAGAATAACTCTTTGCTAATGAATGATAGGAGATTTAATGGGGAAAACTGTGCCCTATGGAAGGAAGTTGTACTGTGCAAATATGGACAGTCTGAGCATTATGTACTAACAGAGTGACCAGCACATATGGGACCTCAGTCTGGAGAACTATCAGAATTTATGGCCTAACCTATCAGAAAGAGTGTAGAGGGTGGGAATAGGGAACATAATTCAATTCTTTGGAAGGACCTATGGATCGGTCAGGAAACCTTGACGCAAAGGTTTGTAGATCTGTTCAGGATAAGCTCTGTGCCTCAAGCTACTATAGTGGAATGTTGGAATCAACAAGGATGGGATATCACCTTTAGAAGACACCTAAATGATTGGGAAATTGGCAGGTATATGGAGATGATGAGAATCAAGATTTCAGTGGTACCAACACAACTCTGATTCACTAGATGGAAGCATGAGAAAGATGGGAAATTCACAGTCAAAGATGTTATCACAAGGAAGTAGAGGTGCAGCCCCAGATCAGAGTTGTCTCTTGGAAACAAGTATGGAGGAGTATGGCACCAAGCACAGTCAAGTGTTTCACTTGGTTGGTAGCTAGGAAAGCATGTCTCACACATTAGATACCCAGAAGATGGAAATTCCAGATTGCCTCTAGGTGCTTTCTATGCTATGATAAAGGAGAGACAATCAACCACTCTGTTCCTGCACTGCAAGTTCACATCTCAGTTAAGGGCTTTATTTTAAAGCTAACAGATCTCAAATGGACCATGCCTGAGCATACAGCAGACTCAAGCTGCTGGGTCAGGAGAGGGGGCAGTAAGAGCCAAAAGAAATGGTGGAAACTAATTCCATCATGTATTTGGGGGACGATATGAAGGAAAGGAATGGGAGATGCTTTGAAGACAAACTCAACAAAGCTTAGACAGTCAAAAATATTACTGCAACTTTATTTTTTGGTGTAAAGAAAGCTGTATAGAGGAAGCAGATCAATTGGTAGATTTGTTAGGTTCTTTGTAAGTACTTAGCTTTTCACAACAAGTTTTTGGTGGTCTCGAGCATGTCCTTAATGCTGACGAATACAACTTACCTTTCTCAAAAAAAAAAAAAATTAATTTTCTTAGTGCCATTCGAGTTGGTGAACCCAATACTACTTGTAAAAAAGGGATTGGTTGCATTCAGTGTTGCTAAAATTTTCTGTTAGTCGTGAGCTATGACTCAGAATCATGCCATTTCACGACTGTTATTCTGCCTTCATTTGTGTTGGGTGATTTGATTTCGAAGCATTTCTTTTGACTAAAGTATTTTTAGGGGACGTCTTTTATGCAGTGAGTGCAACTTTTAGAGCGATTCTGTTATGACATGTTTGGTTAGCATGGAGCACATTGTGTTATGCTGTTTGGGTGTGTGATCATCCATCAGTGTTGCAAAAACTCTGTCAGTGGTCAGTTAGAAGCTTTGTTCAGCAGAGCATGGACTTGGTTAGAACTTCAAGTGAAGATAGTGAGTGCATCAGAAACTTGTCAGTCAAGATGTTTTGTTCATGTTATGCAATAAGTCAGAGTTGTTGGTCATTGGCATGAGGGAAAATTAGTAATATAATTTTCTTTCAAAAAGTCCCGGGCTTCCCTTAAAGAAAGGGAATATGTGATGAGTCGGGTGGTTAGTAAAAGGCCAAGATTGCCAGGTCGAACAACCGTGTTTTTCGAGAGCCGCAAGCCATTGACTAAACTTTGGGGCTTGGTCATGCCAAGATCTTGCCATAGATATGAGTGCATCATTTGAGTATTCTCCTAGAGGGATGGACTTGAGAATTGCCTTGAGGGCACATCATTGCGTGAATGACTATATCTGACGCCTAGCCATTTTATGAGTTGCAATGAATGGAAAGTGAGTCCCTCACAACCATCTCAATCAAGTGGACTTGATGCATAAATCATGGGGCAAGCCTCAACTTGCGATTATCAATCGAGTGACAGTTGTGGTTGACAACAACGGTGGTTGCCAATAGTGGTTGACAACGGTGATGGTTGCCATTAGTGGTTGTGATGAAAATGGTGGTTGGTGGTGGTGGCGGGTGATTGATAGTGGTGGTCGTGGCAAAGGTGGTTAGTGGTGGTGGTAAATGGTTGTGGATAGAGTGATGGTGAAAATTATTCACATAAAAATGCCTCTTAAAGATATTAAGACTTTGTTCAAGATCTTAATTGATCAAGACCTATTCAGATCAAATAAGTACTTAAATTTTAATGTAAATATATGCACTTAATGACCTAAGATCTAAACCATTATCTCCAATAAGTGCAAACAAATGGGGTCATACTCTAGTGCTAACAATGTAATGGTTGACAAATTGGCCTTGGAAGTTGATTTTAAAATCTTATGCTCAAGATGAAGTGATTGACAACTAGTCTTGGATGTTGATGTAGAAATCTAAGGTGTCAATTAAGGTCATTTACTATAGATGGACAACCCTCTATGAAGTTTGCTTGACCCTCAACAGAAAGAATATCCAGATTGTAAATAGATGTTATATGTGTCATAAAAATACTGAAGCCAATGGCCACCTGTTTCTCAATTGTGCAATTGTTGCATATCTTCGGAGTATGTTCTAGTCAAATTTTGGACTCAACTTGGTCATACAGGCCTTCGAAAACCAGATTTCTTGGGAAGTTGATAAAGCCGTTAGAAAATCAGGAAGATGATTACCCCTTGTATTTTTGGGTGTGCTTGAACAGAAAGGAATCACAGATGATTTAATGGAATATCAACTCCAAATCACTCCCTTAAGGCTAGGTCTCTCTTGTGTCTTTTTAGTTGGATTAACCAATTCTTTGTAAATTCCCCAGATAATCTTTTGGACTTTGTTAGCTCCCTGATCTTAACGTGTCCTGTTATGTATTGGAGCTGACATACTCTCTTTTTGTACTTATTAGCTTTTTTACTTTTTGCATCTTCTTAATGGCATCAATGAAATCTCTTACCTCATAAAAAAACGATCTGGCCTCTGTCAGTCTAGGCTCTTTAGGGGATTGTGAGGAATTTTATTGTAGAAAATAGAGATACGGGGCTTCCTTTGTGCATGATGCAATTGTGTGTGTCTATACTCAACTTAGAGCATTTTAACATTTCTTTAACTGTAGACAAATACTTTAAAATTGTGATGGATAAAAATCCTCACAGTTGGAAATCAACAACTATATAGTAACCCTCTTAGTGATTCTTTATTAATGGAAAAGCTAATGGAGATTATAGCTCTTGAAACCAACACAAGTTTCTGATCCTCTTCTTTTGCATTTCCTTCCTATTTCTTGTTTTTTTTTTTTTTTTTTCACATGAAGGTCATATGATCCCAGTGACTTGCTGCAGGAGGATCAGATGTCTGAGACCGGACCTGAAGCAGAGTATAGGGAATCTACATTGTCCACTCATGCCAGTTTTCTTGTAAAAAATTTGTCTCAAAGGGATGAGCTTATACGAGATATCTCAGTTAACTTGTTGAATCAATTAAGAGATCGCTTTCCTCAGGTGGTGTCTCGCTGCTCGTACCAAGTGTCAAGTTTGTCACCTTTGTTTCTTGCCATTGCTTGATGCTAACCTTTCAAGGATTTATTGGCTTGCAGATTTTGTGGAATTCTTCTTGTCTAGATTCACTGTTGCTTTCGGTGCACGATGATCCACCTTCATCTGTAGTCAATGATCCTGCCTGTGTTGCTACTATCCGCTCTTTGTACCAAAAGACTGTTCGCGAATGGATAATTGTTTCACTTTCACAGGCTCCTTGTACTAGTCAGGGGCTTCTTCAGGTTTGTTATTCATTAGTTCGAATTTCATGAAAATGCTGTGTAACTCATTTTCCTCCTCATTACATGTGTCAAGTATGTTTTTTTTCTATGATCATTCGCTTGTGTATATTCTCTTGCTAAGGGATTGATGCACTTCGTTTAGATTGCAAAATGAACATTTGGGTCTTTCTCCACTATGATACAGGTAGACGAAATATATTTTGTTGGAAAAAAATCACTAGCCCTTAAAATTGTGAATGATTTGTCTTCTTTACATAGGAGTAAATATTTTGGCGGAGATGGTACTTCAGCTTATGTGGTAACTAGAGTTTAAAATCTTAGGTACCTTTTTGCCCAAAGATCTGAATTTTCATGGTTCTTAACGATGTTTTACTGGCTTTTACCCTTCTTTCTTATCCTATTATATTTTCTATTGAACATACTATTAGCTAATCTCTCTTTCCGTACTTTAGGAAAAGCTTTGTAAAGCAAACACTTGGCAAAAATCACAGCCTACAGCAGAAGTTGTTTCTCTGTTATCCGAGATAAAAATTGGTACTGGTAAAAATGATTGTTGGACAGGAACAAAAACTGCAAATATTCCTGCTGTTATGGCTGCAGCAGCTGCAGCATCTGGAGCAAAATTAAAATTGACAGAGGCATTTAATTTAGAGGTTCTCAGTACTGGTATGATCAGTGCAACTGCGAAATGCAATCATGCTGGAGAAATTGCTGGAATGAGAAGGTTATATGAGAGTATTGGTAGCCTTGATCTGCAAGCATTGGGTCCCGGTGATATGGTGGAAAATATGCAGCCAAAAACTGAGTCCTTTTCTGAGGTTTTACTTACAAAGTTTGTCCGACTGCTTCAGAAGTTTGTTACTGTTGCAGAAAAAGGGGGAGAAGTGGATAAGTCGTCATTCCATGAAACTTGTTCTCAAGCAACTGCTCTGCTTCTATCTGATCTGGTATAAAAAAGTTCTGAATTTTACCACTCTTTGCTTTGTTAGGCTGGGATGAGACATTCTCTTTTTCCCGCTTCAATTTTGTTTTTTGTTTTACATGTTACTGAATTCGCTATTGTCCACAGGGTTCAGATTCTAAATCAAATGTAGAAAGCTTTTCACAACTTTTACGTCTTCTTTGCTGGTGCCCAGCTTATATATTGACATCTGATGCCATGGAGACTGGTGTATTTATTTGGACATGGTTGGTTTCAGCTGCTCCTCAATTGTGTTCTCTGGTACTTGCTGAGCTTGTTGATGCATGGTTGTGGACAGTCGACACAAAGAGAGGTCTTTTTGCATCTGACATTAGGTGTTCTGGACCGGCTGCTAAGTTAAGGCCTCACCTGGTTTCTGGGGGGCCAGAAGCACCGCCTGAGAAGGATCCCATTGAACAAATATTGGCCCACAGACTATGGCTCGGATTTTTCATTGATCGGTTTGAGGTGATTATCAGGGTGTTAACGCTTTTACTCCCTTAGCTGTTCCCTATGAACTGATGCGATAACCAAACATATGCTGGTGTATTGTCCACCCAAAATGGTTAGGTTAGAGATAATGTTATTGGTCCATCACTTTTTTGAAAATTAATAGATGAATGTGTCAATATGTTGTCTTTCTTCTATTCTAATACTCAAGTAGTAGGGTGTTCAACTTACAATATCTCTTGTTTCATTTTATTTTAGTCTGTATAACTTCTACCAAGTATCCTCTTTCACTTGCAAGAGAAGCCCCTCGTTGGTTTCCTTCCACACCAATTTCTTGCGATAAAAATGTTTCTGTGTAGAGTACTATAGTCTAGGTGAGTATTGGTTTGTTGAATGCTTGCTGTGTTTGGATTAGTTGGAATGTGGTGATACTGTGGTGGATCTACTATAATCTTTGCTACTACCTTGGTCACAGTTGAGATGCGGATGTTCTCTATTCCTTTAGGGCTTTCCATTATTTGCTCGTCTTGTTGGGTCATTCCTTTTTCAGGGTGTCAATTGTTATCTATGGAACATGTTTAAACCACATTTACAGATATACAAACATAAAACCCTGTTTGTGAAAAATGCAACCTTTATGTTCTCTTGATAATGTTGCTAAAAACTTTCAGTTGATCTTGTACCCTTATTATTGTTTCAGCCTTTTGATTCTCTTACTGTATTTCAAAAAAATGTTGAAGTTGTTGATTTTTTTGTCTCAAAAAACTTGTCTTCGCAGGTTGTTCGACATGATAGTGTTTCACAGCTTTTGCTTTTAGGGCGGTTGTTGCAAGGAACCACTAAACTACCTTGGAATTTTTCTTCCCACCCAGCTGCTACTGGCACATTTTTTACCCTTATGCTACTTGGGATGAAGTTTTGCTCGTGCAAGTCACAGGGTAATTTGCAAAACCTTAGGGCTGGGCTTCAGCTTCTGGAAGACAGAATATATCGGTAAAGTCCACTTATTGACTTGCATTTAATTGGAATAGTATGATTCTACTACAGTGAATACAGGCATGGAAATAAGTAGTGGAAGGTCCTTTCTCATCATCATGGAGCTATAGCTTGCTAGTAGAAATTGAGTTGCATACAAGACATTTCTCTAGTTGTTTATTGATGTTTATCTCAATAGGTTCAATATGTTATGTCAGACTTGACAATTTTGGACTTTGCTGATCTGTTGATGCATTCAAACATTTGGGTGATGTTCAATTGCAGGGCAGCATTGGGGTGGTTTGCTCACCAACCTGAGTGGTATGACATGAATAAGAACTTTGCCCTGAGTGAGGCGCAGTCTGTTTCTATGTTTGTCCATCATCTTTCGAATGAACAATTAGATACTCCCCAACTTGATTCCAGAGGACGGGCACTCGAAAATGGAAGTTCTTTGAATGATGTGGTGAGATAATCATAAATGAGATGCTGGAACCTTGGTTCTTACATCATTTGAGAAACTTTTTGTGCCTAAAATATATTTTTGGCGTGGGGCAGTTTCTTTTCTCTAATTGCAATCAATAGTTTTGTGATCCTTGTGCTCTCTTTTTTAACTTAATAATAGTCACAGAGAGATCAATACCATCCTGTTTGGGGCCAAATGGAGAGCTATGCTGTTGGGAAGGAGAAGCGGAAGCAGTTGCTTCTGATGTTATGCCAGCATGAAGCTGACAGACTTGATGTTTGGGCACAACCTACTGTCAAGTAATGCATGATGATTGGTTATTGTGTTTCTCCCAGTTTTAACTTCTTTTAATGTGGTTGTCATTATTGTTATTAATAATTCTTCTAACATCAGGGAAATCACTTCACGTCTTAAAATCAGCTCTGAGAAATGGGTTGATTTTGCACGAACCGCCTTTTCTGTGGATCCTCAGATAGCTTTGTGTTTGGCTGCTAGGTTTCCTACAAATAATCATCTGAAGACTGAAGTAACGCAGTTGGTGCAAGTATGTATTTCCTTCCCACTTCTTATATCCTTCAGTTTTTCTTGATTGAACCTTGAATGGATGTGCCTGAAATGAAACATAATTTAAGAGAGAATACAGAAGGCTTGGAGCAGAAATGACATATGAAGTTGATAAAGAAATTTTATTTTGATATAAACGTTCATTCATCAAGTACTTTAAGTACATCACTATGATTGAATACTAATATTATGGTATGTTTTATCATGGATTACCAAAGGGTAAAAGCAAAAAATAAGTCTTGTCTATAATATTTTTTATCATGACCGTAGTTATATAATTTTCTCATGACGACGATTGCATTATTTGTCTATTTTCTTGCAACTCATATGTGAAAGCGTTTAAAAAATTAGGGCACACGTGAGTCATACTACAAGCATTCTCGAGTAACTTTTGCTTTATAACTAGTTTCAATTATTGGTGGCTGTTCTTTGTAACAAAGTCTCTGACCAGGAAATTGAAAGATTTCCCTTATGATCTATTCTAATTATTATCTTTTCCTTTTGAGTGAAGATTTGAAATTTTCCGCACCCTAAAGAAAGGTGACAATTCTTTGAATGGACTAAAGTTGGTTTTTACTATGGGAACACTACCTAGTCTGTTGTTTAATACATCTTTTTTGCCAAAAAGATGGAGGAAAGTTGCTTCCTGTAGAATGTGGTTGCAACTCATCGTTGGTGGTTATGCCTTAATATCATCTTTCTCCTGATAAGTAAAGCTTTATTTGTATAAGCATGGAGAAGCTGTCAAATTGTAGAACATTTATGTAGGACTTTGCTCCTTTTTAGAAAAGCAAGGAGCTGATGAATTCCACTTGATAAGACTAGAGTTGAAGTTAAGCCAAAGCATCGGATGAAGGACATGAAGTGGATCTTGAAGTACTATTTCTGCATCTGCCTAACTAGATCTGCCTATATTAGGATTACTTGTTAATGGTTGATCAAATTTGATAGATTCGCCCTTGGAAACAAGCAATTCTTCGTAATTGTGCGTACTTGTAAAGAACTCAAACATGTCAATGGATCATAATATGATATGATGACAATGCTGCGGTTATTGATTCTGCTGCCTTGCGTTTCAGATAAAAAAAAAGTTTGACCTCAAAATTTTCTCTGCTCCAAGTTCTATTTCCTATTGTCTTCCTTGCTTGGAACAGACCTTTCCTCAGAATAATATTTGGTTGTTCACAAGGAAAAAAAATGAGGGAGCGAGAGGCAACATAAAATGGCTGAATGTCCATTATTGGTGACCTGTGATCTGGCTGACAAGAAGCTCAATTAGTTTTGGAGAGGGATTCTTTAAGAGAAAAGGATTATACTGTCAGATGAGGACTCTGATCTAGAAAAAGAACGGGGAAATGAATATGGTGATGGGGTTGAAACATGACAACAGGGGATAGTGGGTCAAAATTTGGTAGTGGAGAACGGATAACCAAACCAAGGATCTATAGGAAACAGTCTCCCTACCCCACAAAGGTAGGGGTAAGGTCTGCGTGTATCCTACTCTCCCCAAATCCCGCTTGTGGGATTACACTGGGTATGTTGTTGTTGTTGTTGGATAACGGATTACAAAGAACGCATTGCAGCTCTTGATGAATCTGTTCAACCCATCAGATAACCGCATTGCATAAGGGTCCAACAGGTAATTCTGACCACGATGACAGCTACAGGATTTATGAAGTTTTTAAGCATATCATGGGGTCCAAGACGAAAAGGCAAGAATTTTTTCTCCTTATAAAGAAAAGTGAGGTTGTTCTTGATGCAAGCTGAAGGAATTAGCAAAGAGATTGCGAACCAACAGAAGGAAAACCACCAGATAGGAAAGAGGGGAAGCAGTAAACAAGAGCGTGACTTGTGATGGTTGGAAAGCAAGGTCAACAACGATGAGAAAGGAGTTAATGGAAAATAAACATTGGGAAATATTGAACTAAGAGCTAGTTTGTTTTGCTTACATTTTGGGTTTGCTTACATGTTATTTAGGGATGCCACCTTTTTGTTGGGTTTATTTCTTCTAATATAATTAGTTTGCTTAACAAAAAAGCTGGGTAGAATCCAGCTACTAATATAGGCATCCCCACAAAGTTAACAACACTAATTCCCTGAATGAAAGAAATGATGATTTGGACAGCCTAGACCACTTCAATTCTAAATCTATTCTCTTCCGCAATATAGAACCAATTGATTCTCCTTCAATACACTTAATCCATCCAAAATTTTCTAACATGCTTGAGAATATGTCCTGTTGTGCTTTTTGCATCCATCTTTTCAGTTCTCATTTGTCGTTTTAGTATTGATCCAG
The DNA here is from genome assembly GCA_018107945.1 of Datura stramonium. NCBI lineage: Eukaryota > Viridiplantae > Streptophyta > Magnoliopsida > Solanales > Solanaceae > Datura > Datura stramonium. The sequence continues at coordinate 228,203 of JACEIK010001524.1, read as the reverse complement.
TTCGGGTATTTGCTTCCAAAGCTTCTAAGTTGGCCTTATCTGAATATATTCTTTGGGGAGATTTTAAATCAGAAAACATGTTACTTCCGACGGTATACTTGACTTAACCAAACATTTCCCTGAATTCTGTCTATCGGTTCTAGTGTCCATCTTTGCCTTAGCCTCCATTTCAAATTGTCAAAGTCAAACCTCTTTAGAGATTCAAAACAAAATAGTACAGACTATTGCTAGGACTGTTTTACATGTGTGATAAGCTAAAAACTGTAGAGCGAATGATTCTCCTGAGAATATATATTTCTTTTTGGAGCTGCTATGTCTTTTTGTGCTGGTTGTTTTCTGTCTCTATTTCTCTGTATCGCTTGCTCAATTTTGCTGAACTGTAACCTGATTTTTTGAATTGTTTGGAGTGGTGGGCAGTTGTTCTCCTCATTACGATAATTGTGTTAGGCCCTGTAACTTTTCCTGGGACTGATAACAAATCTAATCCTAGAAAAGGCATAAAGAAACAGGGATTTTACTATCTGAGGATATTTCTGATCAGAAATGTTTGTTGTTTTGAGATGCCGGTGGTCTTCCAAAGCAGCTTGAGGTTGATTATTTTTTATTTTTCCTTACAAGCGAGGAAATAGGACTTGATATACAGCTGCTAGCTGGTCAATCTTATTAGTCATCCCTTCTATCCAAAAACTTGATCTTTGTGATTGATGAAAGTGATTATCTTTTTTCTATACAGTTGCATATATTGGAGATACGTCACATACCTGAAGCATTACCATACTTTGTTACACCTAAAGCGATTGATGAAAATTCAACACTTCTACAACAATTGCCACACTGGGCTGCTTGTTCAATTACACAGGCGCTGGAGTTCCTCACACCAGCGTACAAGGGTCATCCACGTGTCATGGCTTATGTTCTAAGGGTGTTGGAGTCTTACCCTCCTCAAAGAGTAACCTTCTTCATGCCCCAACTGGTGCAGGCCCTGAGATATGATGATGAGGTGTGTTTTACTAGACTTTGTGTTGTGAATTTGTTCTTTGCTTTTAATCATCTGGCTAGTAAGTTAAAGAGATATATTTTTACAAGTTAATGCATCTTCAATGGTGTTACATAGTTCACCTTTGTTATGAATTTGTTCTTTGCTTTTAATCATCTGACTTGCAAATCAAAGAGATATATTGTTGGAAGTTAGTATATCTTCATTGGTTTTACATAGTTTACCACCTTTGATTTAGCATTCCTGTAAGTTTTCAGATACTATTATTGTTTCATGAACAACATATTTATGGTGATAAAGATTAAGTGAATGATTCTGATTGTACCAGTACGCAAAAAATGAACAGAATTAAACAGCAGATGTCACAATGGCGTTTCAGCTCGAAGTAGTTTCCATAATACCTTGGGTGTCTCAACTTCCCATCCATTGTGTGCATCAATGGCAAAGGACACTTAATCGTCCTTCATATAATAGGCATGATTGACCCTAATCATATGAATTTAACTCATGCAGAAACTGGTAGAAGGATACTTGCTCAGAGCTACTCAAAGGAGTGACATTTTCGCTCATATTCTGATATGGAATCTGCAGGTGGGAAGCTTTTTTTTTTTTTTTGTTTTTTTGTTTTTTTTTTCCTGTTTTAAGATGGCTGTCTTTGTATGATAAAAATAAATCTGTTCCCTCCTGCTTTATCATGAATATAGGTTTTGTTCTGTATGATAAACACTAACCTGGAAAACACTTGCAGGGTGAGACTTGTGAGCCAGAGTCGGGGAAAGATTCTTCTGCAAAGGTAGATAAAATTTTCAACTGATACCTCTTGCTATTAAAGCATCTTATGCACCTTTTCCTCAAGAGTCTTATCTGGCCCTCTATCCATAAGCATGCTTTGGAAAAAACTCCATGTTGAGGAAGATTTGTTTGGAAGCTGCTAACTTTAAATTTTCAGATAAAACATACTTTTCGCTTCAGTTAGCTATTCACTAACACCACTGTAATACCTCCAAACCAATTTGACTTGGAGAGAGAGAGAGAAATTCACTTTTACTATTCTCTCTCTCTGAAATCCTCACATATAGGCAGGTGATTCACTCGCTCACCTTTTATTTTGTCACGTTACCACATTTAGGCCTCATTTATTTTAATTAAAATTCGGACGTCTGAACCTTAATGCACATCTGAATGATTAAGATGTTGACTCTAGATTTGAACACTAAATGGTTAAGACTGTATATTTTTCAATATCTGAATGTGCATACTTTATTTATTTATAAATACATTAAATATACAATTCAAATTAAAAATTAGGAAATTTTTTAATTTAATAAAATAAATTTATTATCTAAGCTTCCAAAGCTCCTTTCTTTAGCTGGTGCGCAGGAGCGCACTTTTGTTTTTCTAGTTGTGGTAATGATTGGTGTTAGTGGCTAGTAATTGTGGTGGTGATAGGACTAGTAATGGTGGTGGTGATAGTTTGATGATGGGGTTGGTTGGTGTTATAGTGATTGACGTGATGGTGACAGTTGGTAGTGGTGGTTGTGATGGTGAAGTTGATTGATGTAAGTAGTTGGAGGTGTTGGTGGTGGTAGCTGAATAAATGTGTGGTGGTTGACGTTGTGTTGGTAGTACTTGGAGGGGGTGCTAGCTGTGATGGTGAAGGTAGTTGGTAGTAGCAATTGGTCGTAGTGGTGGTAGTGAGTTATAGTGGTGTTAGAGGTGGTGGCGGTGGTGACGACGATGGAGGCGGCAGCGAATATAATTATAATGATGGAGGTGGTATATACAGTAATGACTGAAAGTAGTAGCTAGCAGCAGTGGTGTTCTTCAGTGGTTGTTGTGATGTCGGGTGGTTGGTGATGGTAATGGTGGTTGATAATGATGGTAGAGGTGGTTAGTGGTGGTGGCGGCTGATGGTTGCCGATGGTAATGGTGGTGGTGGTTGTGATGATAGAGGTAGTTAATGGTGGTGGCCGGTGGTTGTGGATAGAGTGATGGTGAAAATTATCCACATAAACATACCTCTTAATGATATTAAGATTTTGTTCTAGATCTTAACGGTTCAGACCTATTCAGACCAAATAAATGTTTAAATCTTAATGAAAACAAATGTAGTTAATGGTCGAAGGTCTGAATCAGCTGAATCATTCAAATTCGACCTCCATTAAGTGCAAGCAAATGAGGCCTTACTGAAGACAACAAATTTTGTGTTTCATGTAGCTGTTTCACGTCATAAATTCTTTACATATTATCACACAGTGGTAAAAAGATTTTTTTCTTAATTTCTATTTTTCCTTTATAACTGTTAATATTTTTATATTTTTATCTTCAGCATGCTGCATTTTTGGCCCTACTTCCTCTTGTGAGGCAACGAATAATTGATGGGTTCAATGATAAAGCTCGTGATGTGTTTCAGAGAGAGTTTGATTTCTTTGACAAGGTCACATCTATATCTGGCGCACTCTATCCACTTCCCAAAGAGGAGCGAAGAGCTGGTATTCGGAGGTGAAATAAATTATGCAAAAAGATTTAATATTGTATATATTTTAATTTGTCAATAAATATGTTTAAGTGTTGTGCCTTTGGGTACTTGTATATCTCGAACAAACCTCACATTTTGATTTCCTAGGGAGCTGGAGAAAATTGAGATGCAAGGAGATGATCTTTATCTACCTACTGCTCCTAATAAAATCGTGAAAGGGATTCAGGTTGATAGTGGGATTCCCTTGCAATCAGCTGCCAAGGTTCCTATTATGATCACATTTAACGTGGCAGAGCAAGATGGCGATGAAAATGACATAAAACCCCAAGCCTGTATATTCAAGGTAAGATTGGGGAATACAGGTGTATTTTCCTTCGATCGTCCTCTAGATTTTTAGATATTCTTATTTCATACAAAGAAAATATGTGTATTGTCTTGCATTCCGTCCGCTAGTTTTCCCCAACAGATCGTTATGTTTAGCAGCTAATATATATTAAAGTTAAAGGCATTCTTCTTCTCTTGAAGTCTTCTTTCAGGTGGTTCTGTTTGATGGTAATTAATGATTAGTAGGTACTTACTCTATTTTGAGTTGAATGTTCCGGTTGACCTTTTATTTTAGTGTATACTGGTTATTTCGTATTCTATTTGAAGTATATTCTCTTCATCTCTTTTGCAGCGACTGATAAGAATAGGAGTCAAAGATCATCGATTAGGGTAAAAGGGGTAGAAATTTTTTAGTTCAAATGGGTATTAGGACGGTGATGGCTTAGGCACGTTGGAGGCTTAGAAAGATGAAACGGAGCTATTTTCAGCCTTAGAAACAAAGGTATTCAGAATGCATAAAGTGGCGTTACAACAACAACAACATGCCATTCTAATAGCTAGTGGATATGAGGAAAATTACCAAGGCCTCTGACATCCTATACAAGTTAGATATAGAAAGGCATGTAATCATCTTAATTGGGAATATTCTTATGGAGGATTTTGGTGAAGAAGGGATTTGGAAACAAGTGGATTAATTGGATAAAGTTCTGCGGCAAGACAGTGAAATTCTCAATGTATAAATGGTTCGCTATCTGGTTTTTTCTCCTCTGAGAGAGGCCTGAGACAAGGGGATCCTCTCTCGCCCTTTCTCTTTATTTTGGCCATTGAGGGTCTTAATGTGTTGAGAACAAAACTCAGGTTAGGATCAGGGGTTTCAGTGTTAATCCTGGAGACTTCAACACAGTTAGATTCCCTACGGAGAAGAGAAACTGCAAGAGAAGGACCACAGTGTGGTGGAATTTTCAGAATTCATAGAAGACACGAACCTTATTGATCTTCAACTAGAAGGAGGTTCATATACCTGGTACAAAGGGGATACACACACTACAGCTTCAAGAATAGATAGAATTTTTAAAATTCTATCTATTCAAGGAAGCAAATGAGCTGAGAGATTTCATACCAATCAACTAAGTGGGAAGTATTTACAACCTGTTCTCAAAAGTTCTGATGGAGAGATCAAAGAAGGTGATAGCAAATTTGGTGGACTCTCAGCAAATGGCTTTTATCAAGGGGAGGCAAATTATGGATGCAGTTTTGGTAGCTAATGATGCAGTTGACTCTAGAATGAAATAGATCAAGCTTGGTATCCTTTGTAAGCTTGACATAAAAAAAGGCTTATGATCATGTTAATTGGGGTTTCCTGTTTGAGATTTTGAAGAGGATGGGTTTTGGTGTCAAATGGATTAGCTGGACCAAGCAGTGTATAACCACAGTAAGTTATTCTGTACTCATCAACGGAACTCCTATAGGGTTCTTCAAAGCACAAAAAGGGCTCAGGCAAGGGGACCTATTGTCTCCATTCCTGTTCATCTTGGCTGTGGAAGGTCTTAATAGTATGGTTAAAACTGCTAAGTGTATTGGATGGATAAATGGGCATGACATGGATAGAAAGTATAACAGTAGCATGGAGATAACACACTTGCAGTTTGCTGATGGTACTCTCATTTTTTATGATGTTAATGTTGATCAACTGAAGTACATGAGGGTAATTCTGGTAATGTTTGAATGTGTGTCAGCGCTTCACATCAATTAGAGGAAGAGCTCATTGTATCCAATTACTGAAGTCCCAGACATGGAGTTTCTAGCATCAATATTGGGAGGTGAAGTACGCTACCTACCAACTGTACCTAGGTTTGCCACTAGGGGCAAAATCAGAGACCAAGGAAATTTAGAATGAAGTAATTTTGAAATGTGAGAAGGGACTATCAAGATGGAAACCCCAGTACTTGTCACTAGGTGGAAGAATCACATTAATCAACTCTGTGATGGATGCTCTACCCTCTTACATGATGACCTTGTTTCCAATTCCTGTTAGTGTTATCAAGAGGTTCAACACCATCAGAAGGTCGTTCTTGTGGCAAGGTAATAAGGAGAAGAAAGGATTCCATCTAGTCAAATGAAAGGTACTTTTAGTGAGTAGAGAAAAAGGGGGCTTGGGCATCAGAGATCTGAAGCTCCATGGTATGGCCCTAAAAATGAAGTGGCTATGAAGATACACAAAAGATCACATGCTTTGGGGGAGGGCCATTAGAGCAAAGTATGAAGAAAAGGATAAGTGGATGACAAAGGAAATCAATACTCCATATGACACTAGTCTATAGAGATCCATTAGAGAAAGCTGGCCATTGTTAAAGAACAAATGCTCCATAAAGGTGGCAAATGGAAATAGAACTGCCTTCTAGAAAGATGTATCAGTTGGGACTGTGAGCCTACATGAGATGTACCCTGGCCATGGAGGCAAATTTGAAGCCCAAGATACCTTTTAAAGTAAAATGCTTTTTGTGGCTATTGGCAAGAGATGTAGTCCTTACATAGGAAAATCTGATGAAGAGAGAGATCACATTATGTCCAAGATGCTGCTTATGTGGGGAAACAGCTGAGATTGTAAGACGCCTTTTCCTTTATTGCAAAATAACAAACCAAGTGTGGAGAATGTTTCTGGCACTCATAGGAATCATCTGGCATAACAACATAACAACAACATTAGCAAGCTGGGAAGAAGCAGGTGGGAAGCCAGAGATAGAAGGAGCTGGAGAATTATTCCAGCAAGTATATGGTGGACAATTTGGAAAGAAAGGAACGTAAATGCTTCCAGAATAGAAGTCGTTCTGTGCAGAAGATTAAAATGAATTGTATCTTACTTTTTTGTTTTAGGTCTAGTCAATCCTACTTAGTAGAAACTGTAGAAATTCGTGATGTACTAGGCTCAATATAGGAGTTTAGAATAGCTGCAGTTTCTTAAGAGCTTTTTTCTGTAAATATGGTTATAGTACATCCAAAGTACTATGTTGTTCTCTTCAATAGATTATAGATATATACAAGTTACCATTTCCCCCCAAAAAAAATAGCCAGTGTGGGATTGAGGAGGGTAGGATATACATAGACCTTACCTCTACTTTTGTGAGGTAGAGAGACTGCTTCCGATAGACCCTCAGCTGAAAAGGAATGTTTTCATAGTAGGAAAATAAGAAAAATATGACAACAAAATAGCACGATATTATGCAAATGAAGCAACAAATAGTAATACACATTGAAGAATAAGAAACTACGCAACTACTAAATACCACTACTTATAATGAGAAGTGGAATCTAACCCCCTATCTCTCATAAAGTGTCATTCTCGTATTAAATCAATGAAAATATAACGTCTGGACAGATTTGAAAGATGTCTTTTCGCCCTTGATGTTGTTCTGTTTCTTATTGAGAATTTGGAAATACCATTGGTTCAGAGAGGTTTTGGAAAGGTTAAGAATGTGCGGTTATCTTTAAAACAGGAAGCTACTGAAGAAAGAACCAGAATATACAGCAGTGAGTTTAGGAAGGAAGGTGATAAATACAGAGAAATAGGCACTAGCACTTCCTAGATTCCCTATGCATCAGAGTGAGATAGGTACTTCATGTAGAATACAAATGAAGCACAATCAGATATATTGAAACATATATGATAAATTAAACTCCAGAAAAAAATCCAGAAAAAAAAAACTGCAAAAGTCACAGGTGGAAGGAACTCGAGAGAGGCATGCTCCAAAATTTTGACCTTATTAAATTTGTGTTTCCATTGAGGTTTCATGGATTGCATCAATTTATGGTCAGGCGAGTGTACGAGGCTAAAGTCAAATGTCTGATGTATTTAAGCTATCTAAAGTTTAGTTTATGATCATATGAAAAGTTGGTTGCTATAATTTTGCTGTTGTGAGTTCAAGAGTGTTGTAGCTTCAGGAAAAATTCCAGTGGAAAAAAGTGGACAAATTTTGAAGTGCTAAAGGCCAATGTAGAATTGGAATAGTGTTATTTATGTTTACAACCACTGAGGTCCAGATGTTAGATAATACAATAGTCTTTTTATGTTTATTTGTAAGTATTGTGGTAAGTCCAATAGAACTTTCACATATATGATAATAAAAGGTTAATTGAGTAAGATGTTCCATTTTAAGAAGTTAAATGGTTTTAGAATACCTCCATATAGGAACATTATCATTTGATTTATTATAGAGGAGTTGGAAAATTAGTTACTTTTCTTATGTTACTGATATATCAGTTTTAAGGAAGAGAATATAGAATTCATGTCATTAATTGCTTTCAGTTTTGACCTCAGAGAGTAGATGAACTTGACATGCGCGCAACAATCCTGAATACTTTATGCAATTAATAAGCTATCCCAAGCTTATTCATATTCTGTGTAAATGTGCCATCTTTGTTATTGAAGTACCACTCCCTCTACTCTATTTTATGTGACACACTTTTCCTTTTAATCTGTTCCCAAAAAAAAGGGCATAGTTCTATATTTAGAAAGAATTTAACTTTAAACTTTTCATTTTACACCTAGTGAAATGATTTTATAGCCACAAAAATATCATGATTAAGAGCCTTTATATTGCAAGTCATTTATCTTTCTTAAACTCTGTACTAGTGAACAACAATAACAACATACATAACAACATACCCAGTGTATGAGTAGTGTACAAGTGGGGTCTGGGGTCTGGGGAGGGTAGCGTATAGACCTTACCCCTACTTTGTGCAGGTAGAGAGACTATTTCCGATAGACCCTCAACTCAAGGAAATATGATTTCAAGTACCAGTGGAACACCTTCACATAAAATGAAGCAGTGGGAATAATAGTTTTCTATAAATGTATATCATCTCATGTAAACTTTTAAATGCTCTTACAGAAGAAACTTTTATTTATTTTTTTAAGTCTTCAAAACACTTCCTCATTCTTCACGTGTAAATCTGATTCTTTTTTCTTGGACCAAATGTATAAAAGAATTTGAATGATGATTGGCTTATAAAACATGAAACCGGGATTTATGTCTGATCTGGTATCATGTGAAATTGGGTAACCTATCTAATCTAGAAACTTAAGTATGTTAGATAGGACGTCACCAGTTCTTACTTTATAAAATAGAAACTAAAACTTGTTAGATAGACGGAACTTTTAGTTTTCAGTATGCTAACCGACTCATTTCTTGTTTATGATACTTTACATATGGCTAAATTTTGTTTTCTTTGGCATAGGTTGGAGATGATTGTCGGCAAGATGTTCTTGCTTTACAAGTTATTTCACTTTTGAAAGATATCTTTGAAGCTGTTGGGCTTAATCTTTACTTATTTCCATATGGAGTTCTCCCTACTGGCCCAGAAAGAGGAATAATTGAGGTGAATCCTTGTATCACATCTGCTTATGGTTTCATGGATTCATGTGCTTTCAGAGTGAAGTTTTCATGTGTGAAATTTCTGTAAACGGATTACTTATCCAAAAAAAAGAAAAGAAAGAAAGTGGAAATTGATATAAATAGAAATTAGTTACAATGGAGAAAAAAGTCATTTGGAGTTGAAAACAAGCCATCACCTATCGACTAAGTTTTACCCAAATCAGTTGCTAACCACATGGCCCTCTTTCTGTATGATTGACTTTTTTACTGGCATCAGATTGTGGATAATCCCTTGAGGGATCTCAACATGGAACGTCCTGATTACGGAGTTCATAGAAAATATCAAGACAAACTTGGAGACTCTAGAAAAACTAATAATAAGTTGAAAGAGGAGAACAAAAGAATTGACCAAGCTCTTCCATTGTCAGACATTTTATGCCTATGTCTCCTTTCCTATTGTAATTAATGGGCCAACAAATTGTCCTGAGGTCATTAATTCCCTTCCAAATACAATTCCATGTTTATCTTCTTTTGTCTAACTGCACTTTTCAAAATTATTCTGAAGAAAGATTGAGAAATAATAATATATTTTGGATATGTTGAAATTTTGTAGCCTTATGGCTCTAATGGAGCATGTAAATCTAGTTGTGCTACCATGTAGGAGAACAAGTTCAAGTTAAAATTTGTGTGGCTTTTACCTTGCATAGTGAAGGATACACCTTTTGTGCTTATTGGAGGGAAGTGATTGAAAAATTAATGTTGTTAGCATCCATAACTGTTGGTGTAAGAAGCTATTTAGTCTCTCCAACTTATATAAGTAGCTTATAGAGAGTATGTAAGATGAGACAAAATAAAAAGATCACTCGAAATTAGATGTGTCAGATTTTTCAAGTTTGAGGTATGAAATTTTTTGTTGTCACTTAAAATGAAAAATAGAAATACTAGTGGTTTCTGTCCTTCATGGATAAGCCAGTAGTCTCGCGTGCAGTCAAAAAATAATTAGGGCTGGATTTATGAATCCTCTGTATTCATCCTGCTTTATTTGGCTCCATTTTCTTTCAATACTAAATTAGTTGTCTTTAAGGCAAATTACAGTTTCTTTAAATCTCACACTTATCCTTGCTTATCCCTGCTCTGACGTACAAATATGTCACAAGACTAAGAAAAGCACGTTGCAAACACTGGCCCTACTGTAAGTGGGTATACAACAACTAAGTTTAATCTCAAGTAGTAGGTATTATGTATATAATCATTTGCTTCCATCGTGTTCTACTCTTAGTTAAGTTCACATTGATTCTTGAGATTGTAGGTTTTCTGGTACATGTTACTTTCATTTGATTTTAGGTTATCGTGTTCGTTTTTGGTATCTTCAATCATCACATTGCACATATTAACTGATGCATATGGAGGTCTATGAAGTACATGGATCAAAACCAACCTTCTCTTAGTTTATCCTCTATATGTGCTACTTGCACTCTCTTTCAAATTTGATCATTCTAATCTCTCTAATATTGTATACCCATGCATCCATCTTAACATCCACATTTTTATGGCATATGTTGGACCTTGATTCCGGACATCTACTCCTATTTAGTATTGCTAGTCTTGCATCTGTTATGTAGAGCTTGCCTATCACTTTGTTAGGTATCTTCATATTACAGAATACTCCTCCTTTTCAGCCATTTTGTTTTACTTTTATGCATTGCATCTTCATTTTTCATGTCATCCACTAAAAAAATACTGAGCCTAGATATTTGAAAATGATCAAGGTAGTAGTTCCATCTAAAATTCATTATGCACAAATTCCCAGATTTCTCCAAGTCATCCTCTTTTTGTTTTTCGATAAATGCAATTGTCAATTCTCTGGCCAGAAAGCGATACATGGTCAATATGCCAAATTACACACACACACACATATTGTGTAATTATTTAAAGAGGGTTTTAGTGAGGTAACTACTGATAAACTTATTAATTCAGCGGGGACACCTTAGAGTGTAATTAGGAAAACTAAACTGTCTGCTGAATCTTATAGCGTAATTGAAGGCTTGAAAGCAAATGGTTGTTAAAGGGATGTTATGCTCACCTACAGGATTGAACTGTGTGACTGAACTGTGTTGCCGTAACATAAACTTTTCCTATCTTCTTCTAGTTCCCTCATTTCTTGGATTTATCGTTGTAGTATATATAATATTTTCAGCGATCAATTCGTGGTTCTTATGCATTAAGCAATTGTGAATGCAGTGGTTTTGTTTTGTATTGGATAATAATTAAGGAGTTCTTTTGCATATACACGTGACTCTTTTTTTGGTGAGAGAACCTAGCATATGCGATACATGGTGGTATCTTCTACTTCACAGTACGGAAGAAAGATGATATTATGTGTATACAATGATGATGAGGTCACTTAGTTTTATGTGGTCATGACAGCCTTTTTACCTTCAAAATCTTTTCACATCTGTTCCTTTTGCAGGTTGTACCCAACACACGGAGCAGAAGTCAGATGGGCGAGACTACTGATGGTGGTCTATATGAAATTTTCCAACAGGACTATGGACCTGTTGGTTCTCCTGGTTTTGAAGCTGCTCGTGAGAACTTCATCGTAAGCAGTGCAGGTTATGCAGTTGCTAGCTTGTTGCTTCAACCTAAGGATAGACATAACGGGAACCTTCTGATTGACAGGTAATCACCTCTGTCCTCTGTCATAGTACCAATGGTTGTGAAGTTACACTCTTAAGTCAACAGGTGGCTGTTTATTTCTGCTGAGTTTTTGCAAAGAATCTAGGAACTAATGGCAGTCCCTTCTTCTCTACAATTTCCTGAGGGAGGCTGGCTTTTCTAACCACCAACCATGTGAAGCATCTAAATTTAGTAGGGGCCATGCTCTTTCAAATGTAGCTCCATGTAAAGACGGAGCTCTCAGGTTGATCGTTGATGTCTCTTTTGTATGCCCTGTTTCTATGAAAATCCCATCTTTGTGATGCTTCCAGCATATTCTGTTAGTTTCAAGTGTTATCCCCTTGAAGTCTTCCAATTCTTTAAGCATCATTGCCACTCTCTCCACATCCCAATCATTTGAAAGTATTCTGAAGGAGAGGTTCCAGCATTGGGTGGTCCAACATTGGTTTGGCCTCAGAATTGTTGCACAGTGTGAAAAGATCGGGAAGAACTCCATCAGTTAAGATTGACCCTTCCAAACATCTTTGCAAAACTGGACACTATTACCATTTCCAACCTTATGGTAGATGTTCATTTCAAGCTTTGACCCCAGAGCTCTAATGGATCTCCAGACAGACATTACATAGGTGGGGAGAGAGTCTAAAACAGAGCTAATCAGAGTTCGCCTACCTCCAAGAGATAGATATTGAGCTTCCATCCAGCTAGTTTTTTTTTTCTTTTCCACTATGCCATCCCAGATTTTCATAGTCATGTGCTTGCTTCCTAGTGGCATGCTAAGGTATGCTGTTGGTATTTTATCAACTCGGCATCCTAGTATAGTAGCCAAATTCTGTATGCGACGGACCTCCTGGATGGGAAAAGGCTGCTTTTTCGCCAATTTTCCCTCAATGCTGATGAAACTTCAAAAACTAATAGCAACATTCTGATATATCTGACTTGATAATACTTGGGCTCACAAAAAGTCATCTACATAAAGTAAATGGCCGATGTCCTTAGTTTTCACCCCTTTTTCACCAATTTGGAAGCCTCTAAGCCATCTGTTTTGGTTTGCAATTTTCACCATGCTGTCGAAGCCTTCCAATATCCATTATGAATAAAAAAGGAGATAATGGGTCGCCCTGTCTAAGACCCCTTTCAGAGGGGAAAAATCCAATAGGTTCTCCATTTATAAGGACAAAGAACCTAACAGTTTTAATACAAAAGTCAATCCACCTGATCCATTTGTCACCAAAACCCATTTTCTTGAGGATGTTCAATAGGAATTTCCAATGTACATGATCAAAGGCCTTCTCAATATCTGGTTTGCACATAACTCCAGGGTCCTCAGTTCTTAGTCTTGTATCCACACATTCATTGGCTATAAGAGCTACACCCATAATCTGCCTCCCTTTGATAAAGACCATATGATTGTTAATTGACGTGTATACCATCTTTTTCAAATTTTTTGCAGGTAACTTTGTAATAATTTTGTACACCCCCTATTAAACTCATAGGTCTGAAGTCCTTCTGTTTAGAAGCTCCTATTTTGTTAGGAATAAAAGCAATGTGAAGCTGTCAGGTCCCAATTTACCCCCAGTCATGATTGGCACCCAACACACACCATTGGTCTGGCGAACCCAATTTTCATACCTTAACCATTAATTCGCAACACTTAATAAATTAAATACGAACTCAAATAATATGATAATTAATTAAGAACAATTAGAATATCAAATTATTAATTTAAAACTCTTTTTCAAATCCCACACTAGACCATGGAACAACTAAGTGAACTATAAAAAGCTTAGGTGTGTAAACCCAACAAGAAAACCTTGATAAATAAATGATAAAGACTCTCTTGGGAGCCTCCACAAACAATGCGGTGACTCACCTTAACAACTGGATCAACTCCAACACACTAGTCAACTACTAGCTTTGTCATCACTAACAGTATTTGTATGAACATACATGTAAAGAGTTATACGTAAATATAACCAGTTAGATCCTTGACCCGCCACTTTAAATACCCCTGGAACATGTGTTAGAAAATATAAACGCACCACAAGCACAAAAATATTATGCATAGGTATTATATCATAGTATAATTTCCAAGGAAGTTCAAACAATTATTTATCTAGAATACTATATATCTCAATATAATTTACGCTAAGGGCTTGTCATAAATGGCAGAGCAATTAATTAACACCATGAGTCTATGATAGCATACATAATGTGCCAAATATATTAGGACACAATGTGTAGCAACACACCACAAGCTCAAAAATATTATGCATAGGTATTATATCATAGTATAATTTCCAAGGAAGTTCAAACAATTATTTATCTAGAATACTATATATCTCAACATAGTTTACGCTAAGGGCTTGTCATAAATGACAGAGCAATTAATTAACACCACGAGTCTACGATAGCATACATAATGTGCCAAATATATTAGGACACAATGTGTAGCATTTTCAAGAAGCATACACAATAACCAGTGATATCAAGAAGCATACACAATGCCCCAACCTCAGGGCTCATAGTCATATCACTCCACGAAACAAATTTTATAATGAGAGTTATAGTATCCTTGAACATAAAGTATATGCGTCTGGCCTCGAAGACTACCGATTCTGCTAAGCACACGCTCATCCCAGTACATGGATCAGCCAGACAAAACATTTTTTTTTAAAAACGGATTTGAAAAGCAAGCACCCAAAGCTTAAAGTCTCACTTACCTCAATTCATAACTCAAGCACTCTTTCCAATAAAGCAGAACTTTGTTATTGGATCTTCATATCACTTCAAACTACACAAAAATGAATTTAGAATAGTCAAAAATCCTTAGGTGAACATTCTCTTAATTTTTAAAGTAAGTAAAACTCGCGGTCAGAGGTTGACCTAAAAAGTCAATTCCAATAAATGGTTTAGAATTTCCTAATTATGACCACCAACAGATTCTCCTCAATGAGAGGATTTCAGAATTTTGATAACGTTTGCCCTTTCAAATCAATTATTTAGGTTGAAGAACCCTAGGGCTAAACTTCCTCATCCTCAAAATTTTTCCCTGTTTCCACCATAAAAATTATCCATAATCACATGATAACCTCATAGAAAAGTTTAGAATCATTATCTTGATGTTTTGAGATGAAAATTTCTATTTTTCTCTTCTCTTTTCCTCTCTTTTTCACCCTTTCTTTTATTTTCTTGCACTGCATTTTCTCTAACTTTCTGCGTCTTCTTTTAATTGCTTCTTTATTTCTTTTTTTTTTTAAAAACCCTTAATTCTTTTCTTCTCTTATTTAAATTACCAAATAACCCTCATAAAAAATATGAGTTATTACAGAAGCTTTTCTCAAGTACTTGGTTGGTGTGAAAGTATTGGACAGTGTTCTTGATGTCTTCCTTCAAAAGATTCCTGAAGGTGTGGTAGAAGCTCATTGGGAAGCCATTAGGACCTGGTGCCTTCTCCATGGCACAAAGTCTGATGCATTCCAATATTTCTTCCTCCTCAAATTCTCTTTGTTAACCAAATCTTCTCTTCATTGGAGATGACTGAAACCTCATGGAGTTGAAGGTCAGGCCACCAGTTTTCAGTTTCCATATGCTTTTTATAAGATTTCTGGATTGCCTCCTTGATAGACCCATGTCAAAGATTGTACTTGTATCTACTTCCAGGGAGTCTATTGAGTTAAACCTTTTCTGGGTTGTAGCTATTCTATGGAAGTATTGGTATTCTTGTCACCTTCCTTCTATCATTGGATCCTGAAACAAGCTATCTCCTCATTTTTAGCAACTTCTTCAAAATCCATGGCTAAATTGGATTTTTGCAGCAGTGCATCATCAGTGAGAGGTCTTTGCTGTTGGATGGCTATATCTTCCTTTCTGAGTTTCCAATTTCCCGTGTTGTTCTTGTTACTCCGTTCTTTTGGTTTTTCTTTTAGCATCTTCTGTTTCAACAAATCTATGACCAGGGCTTCCATTGACTGAAAAGTATCTTCACCATGTGTTAGCATTTTCTTTGAACCCCTCTACACCCATCCACCACATCAGATGTCTTAAACTCCCAGTTCCCTCAAGAGAGTAGGATAGGTTTGTGATCTGACCCTATTTAAGGGAGTAGGCTCTGTTTGATATGAAGAAATTGTTCCTCCCGTTGTGCTGAATAAAGAAATCTATCAATCCTTGAGGCACTGCTACGATTGTCACCTCTTCTTCATGCATAAGACCCTCCAAATAAAGGAGGGTCTAGCAGTTCTAGGTCTTCATACAGTGTGAAAAATCTGACATGGCTCCATTGATTCTGTGGCTTCCTGCTCTTTCTGCTGGGTATCTTGTTACATTAAAATCACAACAAACTACCCAAGGGCCATTACACAGTCTCCTTATGGCTTGCAGTTTCACCCATAGCTCCCTTCTTACCCTTTTATCACGAACTGCATACACTGCACTGAGGTGCCGATTTAGGTTTTTATTTAAATAAGTGAATTTGCAGGTGATACTTTGAGTACCACTCTCCTCCAGCTCTCCTGCCATGCCCTCTTTATCCCATAGGATCATAATCCCACCGCGATTTCTCCCACTCATTTATTGCTCCAAATGCTGTATGAGAGAGTTTGAAGCTCCTTCAAGTTTGATTTCCACTAGAACATTAACATCAGCCCGCTATTGGTGAATTAGATTCCTAACCAATCCCTTTTATTATCATCATTTAACCTTCTTACATTCTGTACAAAGCTTTCTTCAGCCTGGACACCTTCCTTACCTTTTCCGGACTTTGGTTAGTATCAAATCTTGAAGGGAACTCCAAATACACCTCTTCTTCTAAGTCTCCATGAAGAAATTCATTCTTCACATCCAACAGTTGTAAGTCCGAATCAAAATTAGCTTCACATGATTAAAGAATATGATAGGATTTATCTTTTCAACAGAGGAATGTGTATCCTGATAGTTAACTTCATAAGTTTGAGTGAATCCCTTAGCCACTAATCTTGCTTTGAATCGTTGAGTCGAGCCATCAACTTTATGTTTCACAATGAAGACCTATTTGCAACCAACCAACATTTTGTCGGTGGTGAAGTGACAAGTTCCCAAGTCTTATTTTTGTCAAGACATTTCTTCAATCATAGCTTGCTTCTATTTAGGATCTTCAAAAACTTCCCTCCAATACTGAGGAATAGACATATAAGAAATAAATGAGGCAAAAGCTTTATAGGAGGGAGACATGGAATTATGGGAGACAAAATTAAATAAAGGATATTTGGTATAAGACTTGACTCCTTTTCTACGAGCGATAGACAAATTTAACTTATTAGGAAATATAGATAACTCACCAGTACAAGAGGATTCAACTTCAACAGATTGCTTAGTGGCTTTTTCTGCTCTATTTCTTCTTGAGCAACTTATCAGGTCTATCCAAACACCAACAGTCTCTCCCTGAATTCTTTCCCAATTTCAGTATCCTTGAGGTAGTGGTCTCAACAATAGAATCGGGAAGAATCATTTCTTCATCTTTATTGCACCTTCCCTGAAGAGGTGATGGTGTAATATAAAAATAAGTTTCAAGACTCTTATAGGTAACATCCATGTTATTAAAGAATCCCCTGGAAGGAGGATGATTGCATTTTTAACCTTTCTGTG
Source organism: Datura stramonium (assembly GCA_018107945.1). Taxonomy (NCBI): domain Eukaryota; kingdom Viridiplantae; phylum Streptophyta; class Magnoliopsida; order Solanales; family Solanaceae; genus Datura; species Datura stramonium. The sequence goes on along the minus strand of JACEIK010001524.1, from coordinate 210,733 downwards.
TAGGAAAATACCCAATAAAGACATATTTAGGAGCTCTAGGATCAAGTTTCCAAGAATTCCTAGTGTGAAACAAAGCAGGTGTACTCAAACACCTACGGAGGAACATTATATTTATGCTCACCCTGTAAAGCCTCTAGAGGACTCTGAAAGTGTAGGGTTTTAAGTTGCATTCTATTGATTAGGTAGGCAATAAATAGAATGGAATTCCCTTATTAGGTTTTTGGTAGATTCATGGTAAACATTGCCCCTTGGAACAAATGCCTATTTTTTCTTTCAGGAAAAACCTCTCTTGTGCATTAGTGTAGTGACAACTAGTATGATGGATTATCTCATTGAATTTCAGATGAAGACCAAATCTTTTATTCATGTATTTGATGTCATTGTCAGTTCACAAGATCTTTATCTTAACCTCAAATTGGGTATAAATTATCTTATGAAATGACTGAAAGCAAGAGAAGACCTTGCTTTTGGCCTTTAGCAGACTCTCCCCAAGTCATCCTAGTGCAACAATCTATAAAGGTAACAAACCATCAATTTTCTGCCCAAAAAAAAACAATTTGAGTAGGAATCCATACATCAAAATGAGTAATCGTGAAAGTACTACTTCTATTATCACTTAAAGGGAGGTAGGGCGCTATTCGATGAAGAAAACAGACTTTAGGAAAGTGGTTCAGGTAGCTCAGCTGGTTAGAGGAAAGGACTGAAAATCCTTGTGTCAGTGGTTCGAATCCACTTCTAAGCAGGCGAAAGATCCAAACCGTAGCCGATNTCTTATTATTCTTAGGTTAGAGGAAAGGACTGAAAATCCTTGTGTCAGTGGTTCGAATCCACTTCTAAGCAGGCGAAAGATCCAAACCGTAGCCGATAGGAGTTCTAATATCCTTGGAATAGAAATTTGCTAACTCAACCTCAGAAGATAGCTATGAGGTGAGGATTGTTCAAGACCATGTAAGAAGGCCAAGAAACCTGCATCCCACTAATGTGGGACAATCAACACCCCCTCACATCCCCAAGCTTGCAAACTGGAGCCTGGACAATATAATGTGGGGGATCAGCATTAGAAACCAAGAGTTGGGATGAATCTGACTCTTAAAGATTTATAGATGAAGAAAGACATCTTGTATTTCTGTATATCTTTTCTTTTAAACTAATAATTCGTTGATAAGTGGCTTCGCACGGACTTTATGGTTGTTGTATTTCTGTATATCTTTACATCCCATGTGAAAGAGATTTTTATACAATGAATTCTGTGACTAATTAGCGGAAGATAACCAATTAGAATAAAAGAAAATATTCTATTCCTATAGTTATGCTAGAAAAAATAAAGTCTTCTAAAATCATGCTAATTAATTAACACAATTTACCATTTCCTCACTAAAGTTAGGAGGGGTAGAGGTAGACTGAAGAACTGGCAGGAGGTAATTCGACAAGACATGACACAACTTCAACTTACTGAGGATACAATCCTAAATAAGAAGATATGGAGGTCTAGGACAACGGTAGAAGGTTAGCAGGTAGCCAAGTATTTTGCACTTCATGTGGGGAGGCAGGGTTCTAGTCTCCTCTTTGCTTCTCCTTATTAGTAAAATTATTTAGGAATCACATAGTTTCTTTGTTGTTCCATGTTTATTACCATCTTTTGTTCCATTTGCTTTGTATTCTATTTTTTGATGTCTTATTTTCTTATAATCGTGCTTCGAATTCTTCTTTTCTTTTGAGCCGATGGTCTATCAGAAACAACCTCTTTACCCCACAAATATAGGGATAAGGTCTTTGTTTATATCCTACCCTTCCCAGACCCCACTTATGGGATTGTTTTGGGTATATTGTTGTTGTAACCATTTCCTCACTATGCATTCCAGCTTACATGTCAATGATGTGCCTAAAGTCTGGTTCTATTTTGGATATTCTTTGAAAATTTGTATGAAGGCTGAGGTTAAGAAAACATAGGAACTCAAACATTGTCTACCGTAATATTGCTGGTACACATTCCTTGATGATTAATGATAATGTGCAATATGCAACTGACAGGAACCTATTCTTCTTATAAGTTATAACTTATATCTTTGGCTATGTACTTGCCATTGCTGTGTGATATTTGCATTTAGCAATATCTATTAGGAGACTCAAGGAAACACTTTACGTCATGAGCCAAGCTCAAGTAGCTTTGTATTGTATATTCTTGATGGCTAATGGCATAGTTATTCAAGCTCATGTGGACTCGGTTATTAAACACTAATTGTGGTGTTTCTAGCTTGCTTTGATTGTTGAATAAACCTGTTTTTAAATGTGTCTTATAACAAACCAAGAACCAAATAATGTGAATTAATTTCACTTCATACTTGCACAATCCTTTTCAAAATACTGTTTCCACATGGGATGTGGCAGATATTCGTGTGGAGTGAAATAGACATATACTTTTGGATACTCCAAAGAAGCAAATACATTATTCTGAAATAAATAGACATCTTTTCCAGCTTATCATTATTGATCGGGTAATATTGATTTAACTTATGAATTTCCTTTTTATATTGTTCCGCAGCGCTGGTAGGCTTGTTCATATTGATTTTGGTTTTATCTTGGAAATTTCTCCTGGTGGAAATATGCGTTTTGAAAGTGCTCACTTCAAGCTGAGTCATGAGATGACTCAATTAATTGACCCATCTGGAGCAATGAAAAGTGAGACATGGTACCTGTTTGTAAGGTCAGTGATCTTCTTTCAGCCAATTGCACTGTCCTTTTGGTATGGATTATTTTTTTCTTATGCTAAGGCTGATTGGTTGTTTTCCAGCTTGTGTGTCAAGGGTTACCTTGCTGCACGTCGCTACATGGATGGGATAATAAATACAGTTTTGATGATGCTAGATAGTGGATTGCCTTGCTTTAGTAGGGGTGACCCTATAGGAAATCTTCGAAAGAGATTTCATCCTGAGATGAGTGAGCGTGAAGCAGCCAATTACATGATTCGTGCATGTAGTGATGCGTACAACAAGTGGACGACTGCTGGGTATGATTTGATACAATATATGCAGCAGGGCATCGAAAAGTGAGGAGTCTCTGTAGAGTTTCACAGAAACTGTATATTATGTTCACTTGTAATCTATGAAAATGGAAATGTCTGTATCACATAGGTGTAATTCTTATTTTTTTTTCTGGGGTGGGTAGGGTGGGTGGTAGAAGCGTGAATCTGCAAGTGATTCTTTAATAAAATTGAATGACTAGTTGCTTGTGAAATTTTTTGGTTTAATTTTTATACACTAATTTGCGTGTAAAAGCTTTTGAAAAGGCAATTTTCCTAACATAATTAGTTAAATTACACTGGTCACTGGTACCGTGAGAACTCTAGAATTGACATACAACAGCTTGTAGACCTGTTTATCGGCGTGCTAATAGAAATTTTCTGTGGTATGCTTCAATCCTAGTGTCCCTTCAGCTTAAGGCATATGCAACGTATAAGGTTCTGGCTGGAGTTTCTTTACCTGAAGATCTGCAACCTGGTTGATGCAGAGCATCTAGTGGGTTTAGTCAAAGTTAAACATAATGAAATCCGAATAGGTGACAAAAAGTTTCAGGTATATTCTAGACTGAGAGACCTGCAAATAACTAGAGGTTGCAAAATCAACCCAATAAGATCATAAGTTGCCCAACTTGCTCATTTTTGGGTTGATAATTGACTTGCTTATTTATTAGCTCAGTCTATTTCAGCCCAATTCATTTTAGTTAATCAAAGTTTGGGCTCATATTTGACCCAAATTGATTCATAAGAAATCTTGTCAAAATATTTTCAAAAAGATATTTTATTTTATTTAATATGTTATATTTAGTCAATAAGAAAATATTAAGTTTATAAGTTATCAAAAGATCATAAAAGAACAAATAAAGCAATTAAAATTTAATTCGAATTGGGCGGGTTGGGCTACGACCTGCATTTTAGCCCATTTCAGTCTAACTCGTTTCAGCCCAATTATCTATTGACCCACACATTTATTAACTCAACCCATTTTTACTTGCCCAAATTCAGCCCAACTCGTTTATTTGTCGCCTATACAAATAACCATTATGAGTGAAGTCATTTTCTAGATGACCTGCAAATAACCATTACGAGTGTTTTTCAGGAACTCATGAATGGAAGCTTTGAGAATATATTGTTTGGACCTATCTCAAGCTTCAAACAATTGCTTTTTCGATATTTGTCTGAAGTGGAAGATATTACGTTATGAATTCATGTATTAACATGAGTGGCTAAAACTCTTCTTCTAGGGTTGAGGTCATATAACATGATTGTATTTGTATAATTCTAACGTTGGTTCAAGTTCTTCATTATTGTTTGTCTTGTATTCTGTTTTATCATTTTGATGCTTGATAACCATTGAAAAGCATGTGTTATTCTTAGACAAACTCGAAAGAACAAAACCTAGGATAGAATTATGAATGCAAGAAGTGAGTTCAAGTCTTTAAGGCTGATTTGCGGTTAGGATAGAAATATATCTAATTCATCTCGCTTGATTATTAAATAGGAAGATAGCTAGATACTTGTATTTTAAATGTCGCATCGCCGCTCTTTGATGTAGTTGAAGTCAAGTTTAGGTTAAATGGTTAGAAGTTCGAAAGTCCATAACCAAGGGCATTAACCCCTTAAACCAATCCACTAGGTAATTGCATATGAATTAGATTGTCACATTCTCGCTCAACGATGTAGTTATGAGACTAATACCATTATGTTAAGAGGCTCGAAAGACCATGAACATGACATTTATCTTGTGAGACAACAAATGAAAATACATACTTAAACCAATGTGAATTCTAGCTATACGTGATTGTTTGACCTTAACCCTGGATTCTTCTCATTATCGTTTTTCAACTAAATTTGTGATAATACTTAGATTTAGAAAAAAACATTTAAATCTTGAAAACCAGCACTTCTTTATTTTGAATTAATACCTGAACTCGATAATTCACTATAATATAGTCCTTGTGAGTTCAACATCCGGTTCACAAAGTGTCACGATATTACTTGTACGACTGTGTGCGCTTGAGGCATAACACCAAGATTGATGACTTGTTCGACCAACTTCAGGGTGCTAAGTGCTTTTCGAAGATAGACCTCTAATCTGGCTATCATCAACTCAGAGTTAGGGATAATGGCATTCCGAAGACAACTTTAAGGACTCGGTATGGTCACTATAAGTGTGTTGTTATATCTTTTGGGCTAAAAAAGGCCCTCACATCTTTCATGGACTAGATGAATAGGGTGTTCAAGCAGTAGATGGATATGTTCGTTATTGTCTTCTTAGATTCCTAATATACTCCCAAAGCGAGGAGGATCATGCCGCTCATTTGAGGATTGTGCTGCAAACACTCAAGGACCATCAGTTTTTTGCTAAATTCAGCAAAGTGTGAATTTTGGTTGAACTCAGCAGCATTCTTGGGTCATGTGGTGTCTAGTGAGATTGTACAGGTATACTCTCAAAGGATAGAGGCGGTGAAGAACTGGTCTAGACCTGTCAGTCCAACTGATATTTGGAGCTTTTTGGATTTAGCTGGCTACTATCGGAGGTTCATGGAGAGATTTTTATCCATTGCAACACCATTGACTAAATTGACCCAGAAGAAGGTCAAGTTTCAATTGTCGGATGCTTGTGAGAAGAGCTTTTAGGAGTTAAAGACTCGACTCACTTCAACCTTAGTATTGACCTTACTAGAGGGCACAAATAGTTTTGTTGTATATTATGATGCCTCAAGAATTGGCCTAAAGTGCGTGCTGAAGCAGCATGGTAAGGTCATTGGGTATGGCTTGAGACAACTTAAGACTCACGAGAGGAATTATCCGATGCATGACCTAGAGTTGGTAGTGGTGGTGTTTGCCTTGAAGATTTGGAGACATTATTTATATGGGGTATATGTGGATGTGTTTATGGACCAAAACAACCTTCAGTATGTGTTTACTTAAAAAGACTTGAATATGCGAGAAAGGAGATGGCTAGAGCTTCTCAAGGACTATGACATGAGTGTCCTTTATCATCCAGGCAAGGGAAATATAGTGGCGGATACTCTTAGTAGCCTGTCCATGGAGAGTGTGTCCCATGTTGTGAATAAGAGGAAGGAGTCGGTGAAGGATGTCCATAGGCTGCCTCAATTAGCACTTCACCTTACAGATTCAACAGATGGTGGTGTTATTGTTCAAAATGGGTCGAAATCATCATTGGTGGTGTCACCCAAATTACACCTTATAATGAGATATAAAGCGGTCGATGTTCAAATATAGAATCCAACAAGGGTTGGGGTCAAATCCAACGAGGAATATGGCGAGGACCTTAGTTAACGTCTTTTAGATAATACTATTGGTTTGCTTATTTCCTAGGTGAGAAATTATAACAAGAAATAATGTAAAACAGTATAAAGCAATGAGTAGATTCTTGATTAAAATAATTGTATTCAATAAATGAGTTGACTAGTATTGTGTTCCCCGTGACTTCATAACAAGAGGCGTTTTATACTAGTGATCTATTCTGGTATTTAGCATGCAATATCGGCAAGTTAACTTCACCTAAAAGGTTGGTCTCCTAATTAGATGATTATCACCACGCAACTTGATCCGTATGCGGATGTATACTTGATCAACCCTTATCCTTGATATCAAATTAGCTATTTTCAGACAAGGTCAAGCTATTAGATGAGGGTTGATAGCCTCAAATTGTAATACCCCAAAATTCCGTAAGACTAGACTTGAGATTTGAAATGTGATTAGTATAAAAGTTGGGGATAATTTGTCTCAGTACAACTCAACCTACGAGTCGTAGGTTGATAGTACGGGTCGTAGGAAGATCTGTGGTTCAAAGAAGAGATTTTAGTTCCCTAGACCACGAGTACCCTCTATGTCGTTATATATGGGTACGACCCATGGTCAAGAGTCATAGCTTGCCTGTGGGCTTCCAAATGTTGGTTGTACGAGTCATGATATGGCTCGTAGTAGGGAATGACTGGTCGTGGTATGTGCTCGTGGAATTATTTAGAGAGTTAGGGAAAAGGGACTCATTAGTCACGGGAGGAAACCACGAGTTGTAGGTTGGTGGTACTGATCTCGGGCAAAATAGCATGCCCGAGTGATGCTTTATAACTTAATTTGGTCTTGTTTATCTAATTAATTATATACATTTTCATGTGATTTTAGGTAAATGTGAATATATGTACTAACCAACATGATTAGTCCTTGTTTTGTAGGTTTAAATGAATTTGAGGGACTAATCCATGAGTTGGTGAAGTTGAGGAATGGAGTCGGGAGAAATTTGCGAAAGTCGGCAAGGAGCATGCCTTGGCAAGGCTGGCCGCGCCAGGCAGTGTGCCACGCTGTGCGTGTGCCGCGCCCAGCGCAGTGCCACGCCCATGCCAGGCGCGCGAGAAAAGGCAACATGCAGGCAGGTGAGCTGCGCGCCAGCGCCATGCCACGCCAAGCTAGCTGCGCGCCAGTAGCATGCCAACGCGCTGCATGAGCAGCGTGTCACGCCGGTCAGCGCGGTGACCCTCGGTAGATTGGCATCCTGAGGTAATTTCCAGAGAGCCTCCGCGTTACCTCCATGTCATGGAGGCAGTGCTCCTCGATACACTCCATGACACGGAGCCATTCCACGACAGGCTTAATTTTGCACGTTTCTCATTTACTATAAATAGGTCCCTTAGCTCCTAAAATCATTTTGTCGCGATTTTATTCTGGAAAACCACCTAGGAGTGAAGGGAGAAGT
>JACEIK010001524.1:114201-128055 GCA_018107945.1 Datura stramonium | reverse complement strand
ATAATAATAGATTAAAATTCACATATAGCGAATAAAATGATTTAACACTATACATTAGCAATTAATGCAAGTCTTTTAAATGTGTAGCCATGAAAGGTTCAGTCAGTAGAAAGCCCTAATGAATGTGTACGGATATATTAATAATATATGTGACATATCCGACATATTAAATAATAAAAGTAGTTTAGAAGAGTAAAAATTAGTGTGTTACAATATTTAAACCAATTAGTAATAACTATAGTATTAAATTGGAGAGAGATGAAACGATTTTGATTTAGGTTTCCAAGTAGAATTCTGTTGACCATAGGGTTGGAAATCGCACTCGTCAACAGATCAAAACATATTTTAAATTATTTTTGTTTTTATTTAAATATTGTCTTTGCAGTGCATGTCGACTGCAAACTAGAAGATTATGCTGCTGTACACAAAGTCTCTTTGTTTCTGTGCCTTCTGTCTTCCACTCACTGGCTTAGTCTCAGTCAAAAAAAAACAAAATTTCAAAGAGCATCATTAATAATTAATTAATTAACAATTAACCCTTCAATAAAGAAATAAAAACTAAGTTAGCATATGGTTTAATTAAGCAACTAGTATTATTATGTGTAATATTTCTAATATCCTAATGATACGACGCCGACCTGCCACACTATATTTTGGTCAGGTCATCTGCTAACTCTGCCACAGGAAATCCTAGTGAATGTCATTATTCTATAGATAACACTTTAAATCATATATTAATAGTATAAATTATTTTTATCATCAATGTAGTTTAACGTAATACATGTTAACTTCGTTTAATATTTAATTTCACTTATTATGAAATATTATATGTATGAACTTTTAGAAGAACCACTAGTGGAATATTAGTGCATAGCAGTAACATTCTTTTTAAAAAACAACTTTCTAACATCATAATTAGGGAAATAAAAATCACATTCTAGTTCGACACTAAGTTTTTATTTGGTGATAGATTTGAAGTTAAAATTTTAAATTTAAATTTAAATTTCTGCGGTTGTGATTTTTAGAATTTGAAAGGAAAAATTAAAATTTTGTGAATGAATATGTCAAAATTTTTGAGAACATAAATATTTTTAAAAATCTGATCAAATAGATATTAAGTTTAACACATGATTACTTATCTATCCCAATTTAATAAAAAGTCAGTGATGAACAGTCTGACATTCAATTTTTGTTAGATTATTTGGAACCTCTGCTTCACGCTGTCTAACAGAGATTATTTAGACAGTTTCCAAAAGCAAAATGTCCCTTTTTTGACTGTGAAAGTACTAAAATGTCTAAGCTCCAGTATACTTCAATATATAATATAAAAATCAAATTCACACCTGAAGAATATTATAGGAAAACACCTAAAATTGACCAGAAAAGGTCTGAATACTGACATAAAACAAAAAGTAGGAATTGTAGTATATGTAAATCTACTGCTTTTAAAGGAAAAATAGATGGATTTGCCCTCTCCTTTGGGGGTTTCTATTTGTCCATGTAAAAGTTTAACTACACATACATACATACAAAAAAGTAGTACACAAGTTTCATTGGCTTACGTGTTTTATATGAAGTATTATATACTCCACCATCCTCTTTCTCTCCCTTTTATTAAACCATTTCAATTACCCTAAACATTTTCAACCCCATGTCTTAAAACCTTTAACAAAATCTATTTATGCAGCAATAGTAAGACATAGATAAATAAAAGAAATGAACTTTCTATTGATGAAATCTGACTTACCAGTAAAGAAGCTTCTTTTTTCCTACTCACAACGATCTCTCTTTTTCCTTTCTTTCTTTCTTTCTTTCTTTCTTTCTTTTGTCTCTCAGTATCTCAACAGTGCATGTATGTATAGTGTTGGAAAACGTGAAAAGAAGGGAAAAGGTGCAGTGAGATTTGCTACCATTTAGGGTAAGAAAGGGACGTTTAAATTTTCTTCTTTTCTTTTTTTCCTTGTAATTTTGTTTTTTTATTTTAATTTTTTTTTTCATTAGACCGCCCATGTCCTTTCAGGTTTTTGCGACCAGGTTCGTAGAAGCAAGTGACACGTGTCAGTTTCTCGTGCTCTACTTTGACTCATGTTGCCCTAAAACACGATTAGTTTTTCTTCCTTCTATTTTCTAAGCGAGAAAGAGGGTTTCTTTTCCTCTTGAAAACCAGCTTGCAATTAATTTTAAAGAGTTAAATATTATTATTTATAAAATTCTTAATTTATAATTTAAAATTAAATTAAAACTTATGAGTCAAATGAATTATAAAAAATTGTATAAATATAACTTATCTTATTAAGAATAAATTAAATAATAACTTATGATGTATATTTTGAAAAAAAAAATGAAAATATTGACACATAAATTGAAATAGAAAGAGTAATTTATTGGATTTTATCTATCACATTTTTGACAAGTCCTTTTAAAAATTAAAAATTAAACTTATGAGTCAAAATGAATTATAAAAATTGTATAATATAACTTATCTTATTAAGAATAAATTAAATAATAACTTATGATGTATATTTTGAAAAAAAAAATGAAAATATTGACACATAAATTGAAATAGAAAGAGTAATTTATTGGATTTTATCTATTTTAAAATGTTTTATAAGTTGTGAGTATATGTGACACCCTGTAATAACAAAAAAATTCTGAAAAGGGAAACTATTATTTTATTAAAAAAAAAAATGGTGGTAGATTTTAATTTTTTTCTCATTAGACTTATATATATAATTTGTTGAGAAGTTTTAATATTTAATGTGCAGAGAAAAAAAATCTCTCTCTAAAAAAGTTCTCCGTACATTCGACCGTTGCTAACCATCGGAGACTAAAAGAACTCTTGTTACTAGCGATTGGGGCACACGCCCCGCCTCATGGGTATGCTGGCAACGCCGGATACGGCGTGTCAGCCGGATAACAATGAGGCACTGGCTAATATGATCTGCAAGAAGGACACAATCCCACCGAAACCTGACTACGCAAAGGCTTTGCAAGCTCCACCTATTCCGAGCCCTAGCAATTTTAGACATGAAAATCCAGAAGTGCGCGCTCGAGTATCTACCCACAATGGAATCTCAGCTATTATTTTCAAAGCCAGAGATTATTATGGAGTTACGGGGGAAGAATGCAAATTCACCCTTGTCGGTAAATTTCCAAGAACGCGTCCAAAAATTGAAAAGTAAGGCCTAAGTTTGCTGAAAAAATTACTGTGAAGGGGAATGTTAAAATAGGGGCTTATGACCATAGAACAGTGTTCTTGGATTTTTCTCTCGAAGAAGATTTTAAGAAAGTGTGGTTTAAAAGATCGATTGAGTTAGAGGGACAAATTATGTGGTTGAAAAAATGGACACCAGATTTTAAGCCGAATGAAGACTCACCTATAGTTCCTATATGGGTTCTGTTACCGAATTTACCGTTCCACCGCCATAATTGGAATTACATTAAACAAATAGTAGGATTTGTTGGCACTCCTCTGTCTTTGGACACGACTACTGACCACAAGACCAATCCTAGAATGGCCAAAGTGAGGGTGGAAGTTGACTTGACAAATCTTGCCCCTTGAAAGGTTTTGCCCAAAAACTTGAATATGAGAGTGTTCCTAAATTTTGCAGGCATTGTATAATACTGAGACATTCCATTGTGCAATATAGAAAGGTGGAAAGGAAAGTTGTGAAGGATACCAAGGAGAATGAGAAACATACCAGTGATAATGATACGGGAAATAAGAATGAGGAAAACAAGATCATAGGAAAGGTAATACAATCTGAACAATAGGAACTTGTTGGCAGTGGTGAGAACATTAAGGAGGAAGCTGAAATTTCTCAAAATAAGAGTCAAACAAGTTATGATAAGGGAAATAACAAAGGAAAGGAGATTGGCAAGCAGGGGAGATCTGGTTTAAAGGAGAGGCTAAACAAGATCAAAAAGAAAAAGAAGAAAAAGGTGTCAAAAAAGAGGACCAATATCAAGATCAAGAATAACAACATAAATGGAAAAGAAAATGTTGAGACTAGGAATAAGATGGTAATCCAATCTACTGGTGATCGTGGCTACGAGACCAATGTCCCATACGAACAGAATGCTAGGCAGAATACTGTGAATGAGCAGAAGATCGTAGAAGAGACAGGGCTGAATAGAAAGGAGGAATGCAGTGATAATATATTGGAGAAAACTGGAGAAAATTACTTGCATGAGAACAATGAATCCTCTAGTCTGCCATCCAATATCAAGAACATGAGTCCTATCAATTTAGTGGTGGATCTCAATGACAACTTACTAACAAGTTTTAGCTCGCAAGATATGGTCAATAACACTGACGAAGAGAAAGCAGAAAAATAAGGAAATGAAAAGGTTTACATAGAGGAGCAGCAAGAATACAATGAGGCACAACAATACATGATAGAGCTTTATGATACTGTCAAGATTTCCCCTACCTGGAGGGGCAGAAGCAGAATCAGGAAAGGATCGAAAAGTACAAGAAAGAATAAAAATACTACTGCACCTTCTTGTTCAAGAAAAGAAAAAAACATACCCAGTCAAGAAAATGTCACATAGGACGATATGTTCCCGCCTCTCCGTAATGTTGTCATGTCATTTAAAATCCAATTGTCATCTCCTTTACTTGATACGACACTTGCTTCTTTCTCTTTAATACCACCATCCCAACTGTTCTTCTTATTTTACTCCTTGTTCCAAAATTCATATTTGTAAAATTCCCAATTCTCTATCCTCAAACTTATCTTCTCCCTTTATCAGTTCTTCCTTCTTCCATCATGTCTCAACCTCAATCTCCGGCAAAATCTTCAGAAACTTCTATCCCTAAAACCCCCCTACACTCTCCTCGCATCTCTTTGTCTCCACTGCTAGTGATTTTTTAGAACTCTTTTTCTGAAACCCCTGTACTTTGTATTCTTTTCTAATGACAGATATGTCTGTCTGTGCTCTGTACATATATTCTACTTATGTTCCAATTAATACCTTGTCCCCTCCATCCTCGCTAGTAGGTGATGTCCCATTTTGACTCCTCTATGGTTTTGAAAGAGAAGGTCCCCGTTGAAGGTACCTCCACTGATGCCCTAAATGAAACCCTCATATATGGTCCCTTAGTCTCTGCTACATCTCCTCTGAGACCTAGTCCCTCATTTGTCTCTGGCCATGAGAAGAACTTGATGCTTGAAAATGTAATGTCTGAAAGTTTAGTGGATCATCTATTCAAGGGGGATCTACTTGAGGAAAGAGGAAAATCCTCTAATATTATTGCTATGAGGGATTAGCTGATCATGCAAAGTCTTACTAGTATGGCACTTGGGGATTCAAAAGTCAGCAGCACTAGGAGAAATAATGGAGTCTCCTCGCCCTTTCATAATTTTGGATCTCTGCTACTCTCTCCCCTCGCCCTTTCATAATTTTGGATCTCTAGTACTCTCTCCCCGCTCCTAAATGGGATATAACACCTAGAGCTATAAACATGCAACGAGGAGTGGAGGAACCTGATGAGGCAAGTGAGGATGATTAGCCTCTCTCCTGGAAAGTTTAAGAAAAATATTTTTAAAAATCTACAAACTCAATCAGGGGAAGACAGAAATAGTACTAGGGCAAGTACTAAGAAGGTGATGGAGGAAGCATTGAAGGAAAACCAGGCAAAGACTTCTCGCAGAAGAGTTGAAAAAAAAGGGTTGCAGTTGAGGAAGATGTACAACTTGAGAATGTACTTGATCCCAAAGGAGGGGAAGCTAAGAAAGACATTGATGATGATTTTGCGTTGGGAGTTATGTTGTAGCTTGAGAAAGCCATATCTATGTTCCACTGGGGGAAGGATACAAAAATCTATCGCGAAAAAGCCGGCTAAGAAAGCCTCCAAGAAAAGCTTTCTTACAGGGTCTAAGAGAAAGCAAAAAAAGGTGCCTTTAGAGGAGGAACCCAATGTGGCTGCAGAATCATCCAAGCAAAGGAAGCAAGGGCAAGTGAAGGATCAGTGGCTGAGCGACTTGGTTCCATTTCCATGTATACTAGGCAAAAGGAAACTGCCAAGCCTCTTACTCGGGCAGAAAGATAAGCCATTATAAGGAAATAAAAGGTTCTTTGAGGATGAGTATTTAACCCTAAAATTGCTAACTTGCATGGTATGGTGTACCTGGTTGAGATGGTGAGATACCAAGATTAGAGTCCTCTTTTTGCTCCCCGAGTTCTAGATCTTCATGAGAAGGAAGTGAGGGATTTTCATCATACAATGACATTTACTGCTGGTAGAGAGGAATTAAATACCAAGGTAAACAAAGTGGAGATAACCCTTGACAAGAAGCTCCTTGGATAGATTCTAGAGATGACCACTGAAAGGATCAGGTCGGTTGAGGGACAGTGTGCTTCTAAGAAGTTTGTATCACTTGATGGGAAATTGGAGGACCTGAATGTTGAGTGGCTCTTCAAGAAGCAACTAAAGGGGGAATACCGGTTACTGTTTGAGTTTGTTAACAAGGTCGTTCTCCCTCGGGTTGAGAAGCGCACCATTGCGGGTATTACCGATCTATTTCTCATGAAAACCATCAGTACCTTCAAGGCTATCACTTTTTCTTCTGTCATGATCGAGCATATGCAAAAGGTGATAATTGTGAAAGATGGCAAGAATGGCTTGGACTATGGTTTCCTCCTCAATCGTGTGTTTGATTTCTTCAAGGTTCCCTTTGAGAAAGAAATTGCAAGGAGCAAAAAGAAGATGTTCTCCCTGACCAGCCTAGAGGAATATGAGTGTTTCCAATGGAAGGGTGATATCAGGTCTTAACCGTCATCCCGGAACTCATCTCTGCCCAATAGAATTTGAATGCTGAAGTGGAGAAACTGATAGGGTTGCTTGCTCAAAGGGATGCTGAGATTGCTTGCCTGAAGGCTGCACTGCAGCAAGCATCCATTGTGCCCATTGAGGAACCTGTTCCTATGGTAGCTCTTCATCAAGAAAATGAGGAGTTGAAGTTAAAAATGTGGGACCTGACCAAAAGGATAATACAAGCCCATAATGCTACTAATTAAATAATGACCCTGCTTCTTCATAAATTGTCCGGGCCCTCATCCTGAGAACCTTCTATCCCTTTTTGTCTATCCCTTCTGTTTTGCCTACTAAGTCTCCACATACTTATTATTTCTGTACCCTGTTTAGTTTCTTTGTGGTGGTTCTTAGCAGTTTTTATTACTTTTGTTTGTAATGGTTATGATTTGATAAATAATGAATGATGAACTCTTTGCCCTTTATATCTACTATTCTCTTAGTCTTTGTTATCTTTTGATTATTCATGTTAGTGTTGTCCCAGAGGCCATGAGTTAACCCGATGCATTTTATGCTTTTCTTGATTTACTGTTTGTCCTTTTTTATGATGCCAAAAGGGGGAAGTGTTGTTGAGTGAAGGGAAAGTGTAGAAGTTACAGATAAGAGATACGAGTGTAGACAAAGGGGGGACAACATTATTTAACTCTGTTCTATTCAGAGAATGGGCCTAATAGGGGGATATTGTGGACAAGGGGAACAAACTGCAGAGAAATGGTGATAGGGAGAACTTTTGATAATGATTAGCATTTTACTATCATTAGTTTGTCATTATCAAAAAGGGAAAAAATATTATATTTTTTAATTTTGATGATCAACAAACTTATAAAGGGACCAGGTTCAGATGTTGGCTATTTTTTTGAAATATCCAGTGGTTAAGCTTACAGCTATAAAATATAATTTCTCTACAGCGAATGGTGGAGTTGCAGCAGAAGTCCTGCAACTCAGGTGTACTTATCCAATAGCATCACTCTTAGGTTTTTGTCTCTCTCTCTCTCTCTCTCTATATNTAGAGAGAGAGAGAGAGAGAGAGAGATGACAAATAAAAAAACCTAGTTTTTTCATTCAAGAAAGGTTGATATACTCTCTCTGCAAAAGCCGTCATTGTTCTTAACATTCAAAGACTGATTAGCAATAAGGGACCTGTTCGTAATCAACTCATGTTATCTCTTAGTTTGTGTTGTTTTTAAGTCTTTGAAATCTGTTCTTACATTGTAAACCTACTCATCAGTTGTGAAGTCTGTGTAGGTGTCTTTAAAAGGTCTTTCATTTGTCACCAAGAAAGAGGTGACAACTAGAGTTAGTTGATTATTGGGCTAGAGTTAGTCGTGGTTATATCAGCTAGAGTGAGTTGGTCAAACCATTTGGCAATAGAGTTATTGCTTTGGAGCCTTGTAATAGAGTTGTTGCAAAAAAGTAAGATTAAGTGCTTAATCATTTAAATTACAAGAATCTGTAATCATTGTTGCTCAAAGTTAGTGAAGTTGTTGAAAAATTCTACATGGCATGTCGTGGTTTTACTCCCTTGAGCAAGAAGATTTCTACGTAAATATCTTGTCTCTTTTACCTTTATGTTTATAGTTGTGTGCTAGTTTGATTTATTTGTAGCTTCTAGCCAAAGAACCTGGTCCTTTGACTTGTGGTAAACTCATACAAGCTAACACTACTCCCTCTAACAAGCAACAATAATCTCTCTTATGTAACTTTCTAGCCGCAACTAACCTTTCTTGCAAAATGCTTCACCTTTTGCATATGCCTTGTCCAATTTTTCTTTATGGAAAGGGGATCGCTTAAACCTGTAAACAAAGCAAACTCTTTCAAACCAAAACATGAAAGTTTGTCATCCACTACAAATCACATCCATGCTTCTTCTGCTCATCAACATAACAAAGAAGCATGTTATTGATGATTGAATTTGTTAAAATGTTCAAACAAATTTCTAAAATGACCAAAACAGAAATGCTTGAACCTACTTTTAAATTTTTGATTTGTCAATACTTATTTAAGAATCACCAAGCAACACCAACCTAGACTTTACTGAAATTTTTGTTGGAAAAACTTTTAATGAATCCAGTCAAGTATTCATACTGTATTGCACAATATTAATATCCTTTGACAATATGAAAAGAACAGGAAATCATAATCTTCATTTTCTGAAGCAGACTACTTAGTACCAGAACCACCAACCTTAACGCTATCTCCTTCATCTCCATCATCACAATATCTATCAATTTCAGCCATTGTTTCTAAGTTGGACTTAGTTTCATCTTGTTCAATCCTTTTTGTTTTGTTATCTCGTGTATCTTCTTCAACTTTTCTTTTTTATATTTACAGAATAGGTCATTGCCTTCCCTCCTTTACTCCTTGTTCTTTTTATAAGCTACGTGTAAATAATATACTACCATTGACCAACTACGATATAAAAACAATAATAATCGATCGAAGACAAATCTAGTAACAAACTATGATGAATTTGCAAAATTGAAAATAGAAAAAGCAAAACTCCCCATGTCTAGTGAGATTAATAAGCCTCCATATATTCAGATAAATAAAGTGAAAAAACACTAAGCCTCTATGAAGACGTATAAACATAAACAAAAAAATGCTATTGAATCAAAATAACAAAAAAAAAGAATAACACAAATTTCAACAGAAAACAAGATAAAGTTGCAAATTTAAAAACAAATAGAACTTTATGAACACCAGGGTTCATCAACAGATAAAAAAATGAACTTTCTGAAAAATCATACTCCCTCCGTTTCAAAATAAGTAGTTTTTTCAGTTTAAGCACACCCCTTAAGAAAACCACTCATTCCTAGACAAAAAAATGTAAGTTTACCCACTTACCCCTAATAAATATTTTTAAAAAGNCTTACCCCTAATAAATATTTTTAAAAAGATGTAACTCTTTAATATTTTCTTGATTATGTAAAACTTTCTCCACTTAAATAAGGGTAAAATTGGAAGAACATCATTAATGTCTTCTTGATTATGTAAAACATTACTTATTTTAAAACAAAATCAAAATGCCAAAACACCACTTATTTTGAAATGAAGGGAATATCAATATGGAACTAAAAATGTTTGGAATAAGCAAACAACATAGGCTAATGCTAGTAGCCTATTTCTTACCTTAGCCAGATTTTGAGTGCATTATGGGCGACAAACTGTTTGTTAAGAAATTCAGTTTTCTCAAATAAACCAACTCAAAATTACATAATCACCTTTGAATTTCACTTTATTGGATCAGAAGAAGAGGAACTTATCCCATCAAACTTAAATTGTGTTTCCAGTTTCCAACTCATCGTCTGCTGTATGGCACCTGACAATTACTACTTAGTTCTTGACAAAAGGTCCAGTCATCTCCTTATTTGGATTGCTGCTATAATTATTGTTCTTGTCTTTTTAGTAAAATTTTAAAGACTAATTCTGGGTTTGGGTAATTAGACAACTTATATTTATACAAGTTACTTTAATAGAGCATTGTGAAATTGCTTGCTAAGTTGTGTGTGTATATATTTGGAAACATTTGTATAATTTTTGTAAATGAGTATGGTAATTTGACGTATAGCTTCTTTGATCAAACTTTTAAAATCAACTTATTTTGAAAAGTATTTTTTTTAAAGCGTTTTTCAAAAAGAAGTACTTTTGGTGAGAAATAGTTTGTATTTGACCAATAAATTTTTAAAAACACTTTTGGTGAGAAATAACTTGTGTTTGACCAATAAATTTAAAAACACTTAGCAACAATTAGTGTTAGACAAAACTTTTTAAAAACACTTATAAACGTATTTTTTTCAACAGTGTTTTTGGAGAAGAATTACTTTTTTTAGTTTTTGAAAAATAATTTTCTGTTACTCTCCAAACACACTTATTTTCTTTCAAAATTTTAACTAAATACCTCACTATTTAAAATAATTTTTTAAATAAAAATAAATACTTATAACCTCTAAAAAATTTAATCAAATAATATTAATTACGAGATTAATTTTTGGGAAAACTATGATATTTGACTTAGGTACTGGATCAATTTTTTGAAACAACTATAGTGTCACTTGTTCATGGACAAGGGTAATCTTAACATTTCTATTCTCTCTCCTCTCCAGCATCATAACCTTTTATTTCTTCTATTTTATTTTATATGGCACTATATTTTTTGATCTGATATAAAAATGACACTTTTTAAAATGTAGCATTTGTTTCTCTGTTCATTTTTTATTTTGCGTCAGTCGAATATCTATATATAATTAATATAAAATGAAGTATTTTTTCTATTCGATTTAATTTTTTAAAAAATTTGATTCCAATAGTAAACTAATTTCATCTAGTTCTATTACATTTCATAAACAATTGTTTGAATTTTTAATTTTTTCTGCACTTATATTCAATATACACAAATGCACAAAGAAATAATTTAGCATTTAAATCGTTTAAGTGTTTCTACTCAAGATCATCCCAACAACGTAAAAATGATAAAATCGTTCATGAATTAATAGATCCTCAAGTTGACTTTGATCATATTTAGAAGAAGAACAACTGCTTCTTATTGGGATTTTTAAGATGTGAATGGAAAATGAGAAAAGACATCTTTTGGATTATATCAAAAAGAGACCTTTTGAAATGCACTTGTCCATCTCACTGTTTCATTCACTATAAATTTTAGGCTTGGCCTCAGTTTTTAAACACGCAAAAAATGAAAAATATTTTTCTCTCCTCTGCATTCTCTGCATAAGTTTTCAACAGCAAAACTATAAGTGTCAAGTGTGATTCTTGATCTCGGGCAAAAATAGCATGCCCGAGTGATGCTTTATATCTTAATTTAGTCTTGTTTATCTAATTTATTTTATACATTTTCATGTAATTTTATATAAATGTGAATATATNTGTGCTAACCAACATGATTAGTCTTTGTTTTGTAGGTTTTAATGAATTTGAGGAACTAATTCATAAGTTGGTGAAGTAGAGGAATGGAGTCGGGAGCAATGGGCGAAAGCCGGCAAGGAGCATGCCATGGCAAGGCTGGCCGCGCAAGGCAGCGTGCCACGCCGTGCATGTGCCGCGCCCAGCGCCGTGCCACGCCTCTGCCAGACACACGAGAAGAGGCAGCAGGCAGGCAGGCTCCAACGCGCCAGCGCCGTGCCATGCTAGGCCAGCTGCGCGACAGAAGAAGGCCAACGTGCTGCATGAGCAGCGTGTCACGCCGGCAGCGCGGTGACACTCGACAGTTTTGGCATCCGGAGGCAATTTCCAGAGAGCCTCCGCGTTACCTCCATGTCACGGAGGCAGTACTCCGCGATACACTCCGTGACACGGAGCAATTCCACGACAGGCTAAATTGTGCACACTTCTCATTTACTATAAATAGGTCCCTTAGCTCCTAAAAATATTTTGTCACGATTTTATTCTGGAAAACCACCTAGAGTGAAGGGAGAAATGGGAGAACTCATCTAGGGTTTGTCAAATTCCCTTCTCTTCTACCAAATTCTTGTAAGTATGTTAATGTAGTTGTAGTTTCTTGTAGTTTTACGAACATGAATGGCTAGAACCCTTCCTCTAGGGTTGAAGTCATAAATTATGATTGTGTTTTTATGAATTTGTGTGGAATTAAGTTATTGATTGTTGTTTTGTCTTGCATTATGGATTATTAATTGTTTTTATGATTGATCACCATGAAAACATACATGTTAACTTGGGCATTTGCTTGAGAAAGCATTTACCTAGGTCAGAACATGACAATGTGAGAAGCATGATTGTATCCCACGATATAATTTGTGTTAGGATAGAAATATACCCAATGCCTTGCTTGGTTAATAAAACGGGATTATTTAGAGACCGACTTATGTTTATCACATCACTTCTCGAAGAAGTAGTTGTGTGGCTAAGTTGAGTTAAATGATTAGGTGCACGAGAGTCCCTACTCATTTCCACGTAAACCACATCCNATCAATGGCATAAACCCCATAAACCACATCCACGTAGTGAATTACCCACGAACTAGAAATGACATCCTCGCTCAACGATGTAGTAGTGAGGCTAGTTTGTCGTGTTTAGAGGTTTGGAAGACCATGAACATGCAATTTTAGTTATGTGAGACGACAATTGATAGTTTCATACTTAAACCATTGCAAATCGTAATATCGCATGATTATCCGGCTTTTACTCTAGTTGCTCCTTGAATGAATTCGTAGTATTTCGTTGACCACATTTAGACTTAATTAAATTTCTCGAAAAAGTCTATAATCAACACTTGCGGCATTTAATATCACACTTGAACTTGATAATTAGCTGAATCGGTCCAGTCCCTGTGGGTTCAACATCCGGCTCTTATAAAGGGCCACTATATTACTTGTACGATCCGTACACTTGCGGGGCATCATCAACCTTTCTCTTATAACCTGAACTTTCTCCATAGCCTCACGGACTGAATCTGGACCCACTAACGAAGCCTCATCGACTTCAAACCACCCAATGGGCGATATACACCTTCGCCCGTAAAGAGCCTCAAACGGTGCCATTTGGATGCTAGAGTGATAGCTGTTGTTGTAGGCAAACTCAATAAGAGGTAAATGCTCATCCAACTGCCCTTGAAATCAATAACGCAAGCTCTCAACATGTCCTCGATAGTTTGGATAGTCCGCTCCGTCTGGCCATCTGTTTGCGGATGAAATGCCGGGCTAAGCTTGACCTGGGTACCAAGTCCCTTTTAAGATCTCCAAAATTGAGAGGTGAACTGAGTACCTCCATCTGATATGATGGACAAGGGCACTCCATGCAACCTAACCAGCTCTCGGATGTATAATTTGGCATAATCTTCTGCTAAATCGGTGGATTTGACTGGTAGAAAATGAGCAGCCTTGGTCAACCGGTCCACCACAACCCAAATGGAGTCATACTGTCTACGAGTGCGAGGCAAACCTATTATGAAGTCCATGTTGATTTATTCCCACTTCCAAGTAGGAATGCTGATATCCTGAAGTACACCTCCCGGCCTCTGATGCTCCACTTTCACTTGTTGGCAATTCGGACACTTGGCTACAAAT
>JACEIK010001524.1:70779-82590 GCA_018107945.1 Datura stramonium | reverse complement strand
CTCCATAACCAACTGGAGGGAGCTTAAACAGGCCTTTTTGGAGAGATTCTTTCCCCCATCCAGGATGTTACAGCTAAAAGATGAGATCTATAATTTTTGACAGATCAAGAATGAGGCACTTCATGAAACCTGGTTGAGATTCAAAAAGAGATTGACTAAGTTCCCCAACCACAAATTTCCAGATGAAAGTTTGTTGGAAATTTTTTATAGGTCTCCGAACAATAGCACCAAGGATGTAGCAGACACGGTAGCTGGAGGAGCATTTATGAGTCACACCTAGGAGCAAGCTGCCACCATTCTTGATAGGGTGACTAAGACAAATAGGGTCTGGCATACGAGGGAGGTTGACATAGTGGTAAGCACATATGCTATTGGTTTGACTGCAGACCAACAAAGAAAAGAAGAAGTGCACGACTAGGAGTTGGCTCACATGCGCACATCATTAGACTTGCTGACAAAGCATATTATGGGAGTTGGATCCAAATAAGTTAATGCAGTGGGTACTCAAGGAAGGGAGCAAGGAGCTGATCACTCTGATTCTATGTAGGAGGCAAACTTTTTGGATAGCCAGGTGGCGGGTTTCCGAACCAATGCCCAAGCGTCTAGACAAGATAATTGGTGCCAAGATTCTGTAAATCAAGGTCGGAAACAGTATAGAGACAACTACAACAGAAACGGGTTCAGAGATAGGAGCCGAGTTATGAGCGCGAAGGTGATTGGAGGCGCAATGATGGTTATTGCAATGACCAGGCTGGATTCTATGTGCCTCCCAATGCGCGAGAAGGGGAGGTTGTTCAATCAAAGTTCGAAAGCATGATGGCTTAGATGTTGAAGAAGGTGAGGTCTACTGATGATCAGCTGAAGGAGATCTGATTTGTCAAGTATGGGTCAAAAGGTGGAATCTCATGCTACTGCCATCAAGCAAATTGAATACCAGCTTGGGCAACTGTCAGCATCAATCAACCCTAGAAAAAAGGGTACACTGCCTAGCAACACTGTCCAAAATCCGAAGAACAATGCACATTGTATGGCGGTAATTACTAGGAGTGGTAAAACCATAATTGATCCCCCGTTTCCAGTTGAAGTTGAATGGAAGAAAGAGAGCATAATGGAGGATGATGATACTAGTGCTGAGAAAGAGACTGGTGAGTTGCAAGAGGCCCTGAGAGGTGAGAAGGAACCTGTCATGGATCAAGGGGCAATGCAAGTGCAAAAAGCTATCCCACGACCACCACCACCATTCCTCCAAAGGATGAAGAAAAAGGTGGAAAATGGTAAGTTCCAAAAATTCCTTTCAATGCTTAAGAAGCTGTCTGTGAACATACCATTGGTCGAAGCATTAGAGCAGAAGCTAGGATATGCAAAGTTTATGAAGGACCTGGAGACAAAGAAGAGATCTGTAACCTATGAGCCTATTAACAATGTGCATCACTGCAATGCCATAGCTACAAGGGTCTTAGCACTGAAAAAGGAGGACCTAGGTGCCTTCACTATACCATGTATGATTGATAATGTTGAGTTCACAAGGGCACTCTATGATCTAGGAGCTAGCATTAATTTGATGCCCTTGGTTGTGTTCAAGAAGTTAGGATTAGGAACTCCTACACCGACCAACATGCGGCTACTGATGGCCGACAGAATAGTTAAGAAGCCGATTGGGATCCTGATCGATGTGCTTGTCAAGGTAGATAAATTTATATTCCCAACAGACTTCGTGATTTTGGATTGCGAGGTTGATTATGAGGTCCCCATCATTTTGGGGCGACCATTCCTTGTGACAGGGAGAGCTCTAGTAGATGCAGAAGCTAGCCTGTTGAAGTTTAGGCTGAATCAAGAGGAGGTCACATTCAACATCTGCAAGACAATGAAGCAACCCAAGGAATTTAGTGTGATCTCAGTATTGGAGGATGAGTATGAATCACTTGATGAATTCTGAGTAGTCAAGAGATTTGCATTGTGCCGCGACGTTAAATCAAGCGCTTCTTAGGAGGCAAATCAAGTGGTGAACTAGTGAAGTTTGAGTAACCAGCCTACCTACGTTGTGTCGCAACGTTAAATCAAGCGCTTCTTGGGAGGCAACCCAAGTTGTTGAACTAATGTGTGCTCAGTGTGCAGGGAAAATTGAAAACAGGAGGCTGAAACATCAGCTGCTATGGCTCTCCGTGCGACCCATAATGAGATCCTATGAGCCGTAGCAGTAGTTGTGGTGAGGTTCAGAATAAAAAGATTCCAAGCCCCGACCTACGAGTCATCCCACAGATTGTATCTCAATGATATGAGTCATAGGATGGATTCGTAGGTCGTCAGTTATGTTTTCTTTAACAAGTTTCCCATGAGTCCAAGGGATGAGCCATAGGATCTTCCTACGACTCATGGTATGAGTCATGACCGGTTGAAATTAGCATTAGTACCAGACTCGGCCCAAATTTTTTAAAAATTTTCCCTTACCTATTTAAACTTCCTAAACCCATTCTCCCATACTCAAACATTCAGACACATGACTCCACTCAAATTCCCCTACCCATAACCCAACAACAACCAAAGAATCAAGCATACTTCTTTGTCGACTCAAGCTCAGAAAACCCTAGGACTATCACCTACCATTGATGAAGCATCAATCAAGTAAGTGTGTTGTGTTAAATATTGTTAAAAAGTCACATATTGAGCTTGAAGGTGTCAAAACCCCTGTGAGTTAGTTACTTGACTTGAAATTTGATGTTGCAATAGATAATGATCAGGGTTTTGTTATTGTGCTTCTTCGACCAAAAGAGATGCTAGATTCTAGATGAATTGAGTTTTTAAAAATAAATGAGTTACGGGTAGTGGGTTAAGAAAGGGGAAGATTGGGCTTGAGTTAAATTGAGTGATTGATATGCCTATAACTGGGGGGAAATCTGAGTACCCTAAAAATTAAAAAAGAAAGAGTCCTTGAAAAAACTGAGAAAAGAAAATTTGAAGTGGTATGAGGCACAGTACGGACCTTAGGATGTCACTACAAGTCGTACTGAGCACTCGTGCCACCAAACTGAACATAGTTTCATGAAAAGGTCCTTCCTACGACTCGTGGAATCGACCTATGGTTCGTACCATGAGTCGTGGAAAAATTCAGAACAACATAAAAGCAGGGCTTCATCAGACGACTCGTAGTACAGATCATACCCTTGTGGTGTGAGTCATACCTGTGAGTTGTACTGAAAACTAATGCAATTCTGGGACTTTCCACGGGTCGTACCTTCATGGTACAATTTGTAGTGGTGACCCATAATGAAATTTAGAACATTTTCTTTCTAATTCTTCTTTTTCAAAAGCGGATTGCTAACCTCTTTCTCTACAGGTACAATGACATACAAACACAGGACAGACAAACCAAAAGCCCAAAGGAGATTGATTGATGAACCGACTGACTCAGAGTCTGATAAGGCCGGAGACTCACCTAGTGGTTCGATTGAGGAGTATCAAGTAGACACCTCGGACACCGATGGAACCAGAACCACTAGGGAGAGAGCAAAGGCCCAACTGAAGCAACCACTGCCACATCCGCTCAAGCTCCCCNCCACTGCCACATCCGCTCAAGCTCCCCAGTCTGAAGAGGGAGTTAGAGAGGAACGTCACAAGTCAGGGAGTGACTCCAATGCTGAAGAAGGGTCAGGAGAGACCCAGAGTGAAGAGGAAAGCGGCAGTGATGAGTCAGAGTAAGAGGCTCTTGTTGGTTCACAAGAGCAGACCCCACCCAGGGAAAACTGTATAATCCGGTGGATAATGTCGGGAGCCAAAGAAATCTATGAACAAGGCATCTTTCTCACCGCCAAAAATAAGCCATGAAGGAGCATTCAAGAAGAACCGCGGATCCTTACAACTGCATTGAATGAAGTTGAGGAGATGAAGCGGATTTTTAGCTTCTATGGTTTTGAGTGGATGGACAAGACTCCAACACAGTACACAGAAAACATAGTTCAGGAGTTCTATGCCAACTACTTGGCACCATGGAGGTAAAGGCAAAGGAAAGATAGAAAATAAAAGACCGGCCTCATCTTGAGAGTGTAATGGTCTGAGGTCAAGAAGTTGATATATTCGAGCGGACCATTGCTTGATTGTTGTACGGCCCACAGTTCTTGCCTACCAGGATGATGCCAGAGTATGATTACAAGGTGGAAGCAATGAAGCAGATTCGATCCCTGAGTGTGCAGGAGCGACAGAGGCAGCTGCAATGGCTAGCAGAGGTGATTGCTGAGAATAAGGATGAGGCTGAATGGGTTTCAGGTGGAAAGAAAGTGACCAAGAATTCAATGAAATTCATTGCAAAAGCCTATTGGACACTAGTGCGCAATCGGTTAGCACCTACGGTCAACGACAACACACTAAATGCTGATAGAGTGGCTTTGGTTGCATGCCTCATGTCTCGTTACCCCTATCAATATTCCGAGGATCATAGCCGATGAGATACGAGATCGGGCATTAGGAGTAAGAACTACTATCCCATTCTCGAGTCTTGCATTCAGATTACGTAAGGAGGCAGAAGCTCCATGGGGTGATGAGCGGTTGACTGGAGTCCAAAGGATTGTAGATATAGGCCTTATCCGGGATGAGATGAACCCGATAAGCAGATCCAGGATTCCCAAACCTATCCCAACAGCCCAACCATCAGGGGACGTACAAGTGAATATCCCCATTACACAGGAGAAAAGTGAGACACCAGCTACAGACGCCGGTCATTCAGAGTTAGCTCCCAGCACCTCAGCTACACCACTGCCCAGAATGCAGGCTCAAACACCAGTAGGGTACATCTTGGTACCACAGGACTTCCTCCAAAAGCTAGCTAAGAGATTGACCATGGAAGAGCATAAGATTTAGGCCTTGATGGATAATGTCAAACCATGGGTCAAGTCAGAGATAGAGGCAGCAGCTCAGGCTCTACATGCCCGCCTGGATAGTTTTGAGAGCTGTTTCAATGAGAGAATGGCAGAGCAGACCAATATCAGTAGTCTCCGTGTGGAGTTTGGGGATCTTCAGAGCCAAGTCGTTGAGTTGTCATCACGACAACCAACAGTTTTAGTAGCCCCCACTCTTTCGGACCTAGATGCCGAACTTGATAAGGATATTGATTTGGCAGCATATTGGGAGTCGACCGTAGCTGGTGATAAAGGTAAGAAAAGAGCTACTGAAGATTCTAGTGAGGAGAGTTTGAGAAAAAGAAGAAAGAAGGAGAGAAAAGAGCACAAGAGGGCTAGTGCAGCGAGCATGAAGAGTCATGACACACATATGACTGAGCTGCATGAGAGAGCTAGAGGAGCAGGTAGCTCCACCGCACCACAGTCCGAGCTTGCCCATGGCCATGACCCTTCGCGAGAGCCACATTCAGCCCAGATATTTTCAGAGGTCGTCCAAGAGGCCACGACTCCCGAGGGGGGAACCACTCCCCCTATTGACACACAATTAAGCGCGCCGACCACCGCTATAGCCACTATTGCAGCGGAGGTACCACCTACACGAGATCATAGGAGTGCCTAGTACGCCACATGTATGTTCTCTTCCCTATGATCTTCTAGAAGATTCTTGGGGGATGAAGCTAACTTTTTGAAAGGGGAGGGGTGTACTTGTGATTTTTGGGATTTTTGGTTCGTCTGAGGGCTTTTCTTGTCGTGTTTCTTTTCCCTCGGGCATGCTATCTAGTTGAACTGGCATGTGCAGGATTTTTATTTTTGGTCTGTGATTTTTTGTTAATAAGAAAGTAGCTTAGGAGTACTCATCCAACAAAAATGCACTAGTTTTGGTTTTTTGTAAAAGATTGACCCTGTTTAAAAATTTTCTAATACATTAGCTATGTATTTGTGACAACATGCATGATTATTGTGGATATTTGCATGTCATTTAGTTTGTCAACATGAGTAGTTATGTTAATCCATGTATAAACCAGATAGGTGAGGTGAAAATAGTTCATGTACCATGTGTGAGTGAGGTATATTAGTCAGTTCGGTATTGTGTTGTAGATCTATAACTTTCCTGGTTGGTCTCTGCATAGGCTAAGGATGGTTGGTTAAGATTTGATCATAGGCCATTTTTGTTTAGCTCACTTTTATCCTATATTGCCCTACCAAAAGTTGCATAAATCCCTTGATCCCAAGTTTGAGCCTTAATAGACCATGTTTCTTTGATTTACCTATTAACCGTACCCATTTTTTGTAATGAACCTGTTTTGGCCCTGGTCCTTCCTTGGATATTGAGAACCTCAACATAAGCAAAATGCTTAAGTTGAGGGTGGCTAGATTAGGGGTGCATAAAAGGTGGTAATGGAAGAGAGGAAAAGAAAAGAAAAGAAAGAAATGGTGGAAATGAGGTGTGCTGAGATGAAAAGAAAAGGATGAAAAATGTTTTAAATGTTGAAAAATAAAGCTCAAAGAAATTTTGAAAATGTTGAAAAAAGTTGAAAACTCACCACACCCATACAAATGTGAATAAAAAGGAAAAAAGGGGAATGAAAATATAAAAGGGTGATTTAGGTGAATGGTGTAACCAATGTATGTAGTGCCAAGGAAGGAATAGTCACTTATAATATCTTCCATCTTTACCATGTCCATCCCTGAGCCTAATTACAAGCCATATCAAGTCCTATAGTGATCCTAACCCGACCATCTGAAAAACTAAAGCAGAGAAAATAAGGGCAAGTCTATGGTATCTGACACATAATACTCATAACTTCTTTGAGAGAGTGAGCGCCTTACTTGCTTAGTCTCATATCATATTTGACATTTCACATCTAAGTGGGGACTTCATTTGTGTGAGGGTACATGGATTTTGTTTTCTTTTACTATTGGTCTGTGTGGAAAACACTGGTTATGACGAGATTACCTATTGACAGATGAATGACATGTTTTGATCCTTGTTTATGATGTTTTGAGGTTTCTTGTAATACATTAGCTGGTGTGGTTCCATGAGAAAGGGTCAATAGAGTTTGCATAGAAAGTGCAAGTTATATTTTAATCTTGGTTGTAGTATCTTAAGTCTATTTTCTTGTTGAGCATCATGTTTTAATTTTCTTTTCTTTGCCTGAGGACATACAAAAGTCTAAAGTTGAGGGTGTTGATGTGTTGTGGGTTTACAACACTTTCGATGCTCAAAACTTAGAAAATAGCATGAATTTAGGTATGTTTATATGGATATAAGGCACTTTTCCTTTGATTGCAGGATGAATTGATGTTGGACCTAAAAATGGAAAAAGAAAGCCTGAAAGATGAAAAATAGGCTTTATGTGCAGACCACAGTACGAACCGT
Source organism: Datura stramonium (assembly GCA_018107945.1). Taxonomy (NCBI): domain Eukaryota; kingdom Viridiplantae; phylum Streptophyta; class Magnoliopsida; order Solanales; family Solanaceae; genus Datura; species Datura stramonium. The sequence goes on along the minus strand of JACEIK010001524.1, from coordinate 75,321 downwards.
AGGAAGAACCTACGAATCATACTAAGGGCCATGAGAAGTTGCAGAAAGCTTACGGTGCAGAGAGGAAATGTATGAGTCTTAGTACGGATCGTATCAAGCTGGCACAAGTCACAATGAAGAAATCGTGACAAAATTTAGAAAAGTTGCATAAAATGTTGACTCCTACTACGAAAGGAATGTACGACTCGTGGGAAGAAGGTACGAGTCGTACCATGACGATCGTGTTGAACTTCAAAAGAATTCCAAAGTTTTATAATTAAACTATGGGAGCTCAGTATTGGTCGTATGAAGGAGGTATGGATTGTAACTGGATCCAACTGGCAGGACAGGCAGCTACGAGTTCCGAGAAGCGGCTACGGGTCGTAACTGGGCTCGTGACGATTGCGGCACCAGATATGGAAATTCATCCGGTTAGCTTAGGAAAAGGATTCTTGTGTCTGTATAAATACGTTTTTAGGTTTTATTTTTCTGGAGAGAAGCAAATAACGATGGACAAACGACACAAGTAAGGGAAAGAGAAGATTAAGTTGATTCAACTTGTGATCAACCTTTTCTTGAATTTATCTTGTTCTTGTTACTTGTTTTTCAAGATTTTTTGGAGTAATTAAAGGAAGTGTTTTATTCAATCAATATTGTAAGTATTGATTTTTATTCTTAATTATGAATGCAAATAACAACCTTGAAACTATGAGAGGCTAAAACCTCCATAGCTGGGGTTGTGGAAACCATGGTGAATTAAAAAGCTAGGGTTACACAAAGTGATCTTAAAACCAATACAAACACTTATATTGTAGTCTCTTCGTGCTTAAACATTTCTTAACGGTGCGCAACGTTATGAAGTGCCCGAATTCTTTACTTGCTTTGGTTGAAGAGGTAGAGATTAGGAAAAGGGAATCACAACGGAGCCTTAATCTTGATGATCATTGTATTAACTTGAGTTGTGGTTGCAGGATAGTTATGGTTGGAACTTAGTGATAACGGAAAGTTTTAAACCGCTCATGAGACTTGATCGAGTGATTGAGTATAGTCATTCAATAGGGACTGGTCGGTCGTTTGAATGAACCTAAGTTATCAATTCTATAAGTATTGGTGATAATCATGAGTGTATACCCAAAGCAGTTATGAATCCATGGGGAACACAAACCCTAGTTATGCTTTGATATTGACTCAACACCAGAATTTTAATATTTGTTTTTATTATTGATTTTCTTTTAGAATCCCCCTATTTTGAAGTAACTAACTCACAAGTTCAATTTTCGGCTATAATCCAGTCTCCCTATTCCCTGTGAGTTTGACCCCAACCTCTAGTTGGGTTCTTTATTGACAACGTCCACTCTCACTTCAGTAAGAGGTGTGGTTTGAGAGTTATCACTCGACTGATGGTGATGTTTTTGTGCAAATCAGATTCGACTCATCCTTGGTGACTAATGTGAAGGCCAGACAAGATGAGGATTCGATGTTGGTAAAGCTGAAAGAAGCCTTTCAGATTCAGAAGGTGGAGGTTTTCTCCCAAGGGGAAGATGGGGTGTTGTGGTACCAGGGTCGTCTGTGTGTTGCAGATGTAGGTGATTTGAGGGACCGGATATTGCATAAGGCACATGCATCCAGGTACTCTATCCATCCGGGTGCCACCAAGATGTATCATGATTTGCGGGAAATATATTGGTGGAACGGCATAAAGAAGGATATTGCAGAATTTGTAGCCAAGAGCCCGAACTGTCAGCAAGTGAAAGTCGAGCATCAAAGGCCGAGAGGCATACTTAGAGATATTAGAATTCCCATTTGGAAGTGGGAAGCGATTAATATGGATTTCATTACAGTCCTACCTCGTACCTGCTAATACTATGATTCTATTTTGGTGGTTGTAGACAGATTGACCAAGGATACACACTTCCTACTGGTCAAAACCACAGATTCAGCAGATGATTATGACAAATTGTATATTCAGGAGTTGGTTTGACTTCATGGAGTGCCCTTTTCTATTATTTCAGACAGAGGTACTCAGTTTACCTCCCAGTTATGGCAGTCTTTTCATAAGGGACTTGGGACTCAAGTTAAGCTCAGCACAACCTTTCATCCGCAAATGAATGGCCAAGCCAAACGAATAATCCAAACTCTCGAGGACATGTTGAGAGCATGTGTGATGGATTTCAAAGGTAGTTGGGATGATCATTTTCCTTTGATCGGTTTTGCTTATTATAACAGTTGTCACTCTATGATCCAGATGGCACCGTTCGAGGCTCTTTATAGGAAAAGGTGTAAATCTCCCATTGGATAGTTTGAGGTTGGTGAGGCAGCGATGATAGGGCCTGAATTTCATGAGGCTATGATAAAGGTTCAGTTGATTAGGGACAGGTTGAAAACCGCTTAGAGTCATCAAAAGTCATATGCAGATGTGAGAAGAAGAGATTTGGAGTTTGAGGTAGATGATTGGGTATTTCTAAAAGTGTCTCACATGAAGGGAGTCATGCGGTTTGGAAAGAAAGGAAAACTCTATCCCCGCTATGTTGGTCCCTATCGGGTCATGAGAAGAGTTGGTAAGGTAGCATATGAGTTGGACTTGCCTTCTGAGTTATATTCTGTACATCCTGTGTTTCATGTGTCTCTTTTGAAGAAGTGTTTGGGAGATCCAGCTATAATAGTCCTGGTGGACAACGTCGGTGTAAAAGACAGCCTCAGCTATGAAGAAGTACCAGTGGAAATATTGGATCGTCAAGTTCGGAATCTAAGGAACAAGGAAGTAGCTTTAGTTAAAGTTCTATGGAGAAATCAATATGTTGAAGGAGCTACATGGGAAGCCAAAGCAGATATGATGGCTAGATACCCGCATTTATTCTCTACCGGCTCAGTTTTAGTTTGAGGTATCAGTTTTTTCCCTAATTCTCTAATTAGTTTCCATGTTCAGTTCATGTGCGCAGGTTTGTTTTATGTTATGATAGATGTATGTGATGTCTGAATTCGGTTCAGCTATGTAGTTCTTTTCAGAGGTAGTCATTCCGCCAGTTTTCAATTTAAATGATCAGTATTTGAAGATGATAATTGCATGTTTCTATATTTTTCTTGTTTCCTACATTCGAGGACGAATATTCCCAAGAGGGAGATATTGTAATACCCCGAAAGTGCCTAGGAGTAGACCCGGGAACTAAAAGTTGAAAACTTCTGAAACTGTGAAAATATCACTGAACGGGTGACCTAACGACTCGTGGTATCAAACCACGGGTTGTTATATGCAGTTGTTGGTTAGGAAGGCTGGGTGGAAGTGGAGATAATGGACGACACAACAACTCATTGTTGGAAACAACAAGCAATTTTCAGCAGGCGTTGGAAGAGGTTGGGTTTAGCAGGTGGCATACAACGGGCCTTCCAATGACTCGTTGTGGATTGTAACGAGTCGTTGTTACTGGCCATTGCTTCGGTGAAATATATTCCAGTGTAGATGACGGATCGAGACCATGACTCATTGGAAGAAACCACGAGTCATGGTGAGGCCCGTGGTAAGCAGGTTCAAATTTTATAGTGAGCAAGCAACGGACGATGTAATGGATCGTTGTTTCAAAGGAAGAGTTATCCTATCCATCCATTGGTCAGTTCCGGAAGTAAGCTTCAGCACTGCAAACCATGAGCATCAGAACAAGTCCTCGTTAGCTCTAACAACCCATTGGTTCCCTCTGTTAGTTCAGCCCGACCAGTTTTCAGGGAAGATTCATTAAGGGCATTTTTGACTTTTCCATGCTATGAGATGCTAAACTACGTCATTTAGCTTATGAAAGGTAGGTTTTTAGGGGGGGATAAATTATTCTAAGTCCCCATTCATGCATGCAAGAATATTGAGAGGTAAACAAAGGTGATTCAAGGCTCTTTTCCTCAATTCCTTCAATTTCTTTCTTGGGCTTTCAAGAAAAGTTAAGAATCAGTTGTTCCAGGTATGTAAGCCTAACAATGGGTATTTCCTTCCTCAGTCATGCCAATTCTCTATGATTTTATGAAAATTCTATCAAAAGACTATCGGGTTTTGAAGTAGATTTATATAAAAGTCTAATGATTTGATAATGGGTTTTGGGATTTTAAATTGTCATCATAATTTATGGGTTTTAATAAGTTTTTATTATTTAAATCATTTATAATTTTATCGATTTCATTTTCTATGAAATTAAGCCTAATTATGCATGACCCATGATGTATCGATTTATGATCTACTTTTCTATTATTGATACTTGCAAGACCAGCATGAATTATGAGTTAAATTATGCATTTAATCTATTACCCATCATGATTTTATGAATCTCAAGCTACATATATGATTTACGAGTATGTATGAACCTTATGAATCATGAATTATGTTCTGGCCGACTCACAGGCCTTATGTCATGACGAGTTCATGTATGTACAAGTATGTTTAGGATTATCATGATTTAACTAGCCCATGAATTAATGCATGTTATACTATGAGCACTATGTATGTTTTGGAAATAGTATCGATCACCGAGTAGGTTCAGGGCCTAGGTTCTACCCCAGACCTCATAAACTACGTGCCACCGTAGG
>JACEIK010001524.1:32784-47859 GCA_018107945.1 Datura stramonium | reverse complement strand
TACCATATTACAGTCCCTGTGGGATCGATACTTGGCTTGAAATAAAGCCACTTTACTACTTGTACGACCACGTGCACTTGCGTGTAGTTGGGTTCGAATAGGCATCAGTTTCACTCTCCTCGTTTGAGTCAAACCCGAGCCTACATGAACTAGATCCATTTTCTAAAGAGTTGTCTCCCACCTCAGACTAGGGAGTGGTAGCTTGTTGCCTTGCAGTAAACCTAGTATGTTAGATTGGGGTTGGTCCCTTAGGCTCCAATCTCCTGCACTTCCTCTTCAGATTTAGAAGATTCATCCTGAAGCTGATGTGTTTGTTCAGGTTTTCCATTCCTCCTCTGTGATGCATCCCTGGTAGGTTGGAATTTTGGTGCCATGAGTACCTATGACATGTAGATGTTCATACCAAATAACAGTTGTAAATACATGGGGAAAACATTTAATTGACTGAAGATTAAACATGTGAAGATATAGTTGACGGGCCATCGCACGATTTACAAGGTGTAAACTATACCATCATTGCTTAAATAGTGGTCAGATGAACAAGTGAAAGTGAATGTTTTGTTCCGTCATGTAAGTAATGAGTTGTCACTTCCTCCGTCACTCTTATCTAGTTATCAACTGAGAAGATTAAGAAACTGACAGTGAATATGACAGCCCGTCATGTAAGTGACGTGCCGTCACGTCCTCCGTCACTCTTATCCAATACACATATGAAGAACAACACTATCTGATGGTGAATGTGACGGTCCGTCAGTTAAGTGACGGGCCTTCACTCTTTTTTTCATGCCAAAAAGTTTCATCTCTTACTAATGGGTACTCAGACTTCCCCCTATCACATACATACCGACATAGTTCAAACAAGACACTAGCACCCAAATGATTATTTCCCTTAAGAATGTAGTGACTCAATCTATCATAGGGAAAAATCACTTGATATAACCAAACACGGCAAGGGCAGAAGTCAAAGCCATGTAAGATATAAATTACTAATCAAACATATCAATAAAGCATGGAAAGGAAAAAACCAATCTTCAATTTACACAAGGTTTACTCAGACTTCACCCTCTATGGCAACTTCCGTTCTTTAAATTGAGTTGGTGGGCAACATAATTTTCACTAGAATTCTATTTATTTATTTTGAAGATCATGTTGGCTTCCGGCTCACTGAGTGATAATACTCCCCACTTACATCAAGATTAAACAAAAGAACATACCTTTTTAAAATTGAAAGGATGAAGACGCTTGCACAATCTATCGTAATCGATGGACTAGAAGGAATCAATGAATAGGAGACACTGACGACTTGAAGGTTATAGGTAATTACGAAGAAAAAATTGAGAGAAAGAGAATAGGTTTGAAGTTATTAGAGAAGGCGATTATACGGTGAGAATTGTGAGGAAATTTAGGATATTTAAGAAAATGTTCTTGGGTTAAATGTTTCCAAGGTTGGGTCGGATTGGGTAATGGGTAGGTTGGGTTTGTAAAAAACTTACCTGATAGGTGATAGGGTGGGTGATAGCCTGTTAGAGACTCGATGGTTAGTTAACTCCACCATCAACCTTATCTAGAATAGTTTCTCATTATTGCCACTGTTGACGGAGCGAATGAAGGCCCGTCAGATAATCGATGGTTCATCAACTTGGTTGTCATCCTTATCAAGAACCTTGCTCCATGTGAGCACTATTGATGGAGTAAATGAAGGCTCGTCGATGTAATAACAGTTCATCAAATCCACCATCATTCTTATCCAGAAAGCCAACATTTTTTCTCAAATTTGATGGCTTGGAGTGACCTTCATCAGGATTATGATAGCTCCTCATTTGTCCCATCGTCCAAATTCAGAATTTTGCTTTCTCCTAGCACCTATACCTGTACACTTAACACCCCTTTCAGATAATACCAATCATAAAATTAACTATACTAATTTACAAATACAACAATCTTGAGTTGCCTCCCAAATAGCACCTGACTTAACGTCGCGGTACGACTCCGGTACCTTGATTTCTCAAATTTCATCAAGGTACACCAATTATAACACTTTTACCTCTTCTAGTACTCCAAAGTATAGTACTACTTCACATTTTTCCATTCACTTTGAAGTGTTCTCCCTTTTGGTTTTCCAACTCAATAGCTCCAGATAGGAATACTTGCATCTCCTTGATTGGCTGAGACTATTTTGATCGGAGTTTGCCTGGAAACAACCAAAACCTTGAGTTAAACAGCAGCACAAGGTCCCCGAGACTGAATTCTCTATTTTCTATCTTCCTATCATGGTGCATTTTCAACTTTTTCTTATAGAGGGTTTCCCTCTCATACTTTCTCAATCAGAACTCATCCATTTCATTAATTTTCTCAAGTCTCAAATTCAAGGCATCGCTCCAGCTCAAGTTAGTGCCCACAAGGCCTTATGCTCAAGTTCAGTAGAAAGATGGCATGTTTTACCAAACACTAAATAATATAGGGACATTCTGATGGGCGTCTTGAACGCTGTTTGATACACCCATAAAGCATTATCAAGTGTTCGAGCCCAATCAATCGGTTAACATTCACAGTCTTGCTAAGGATGGTTTTTATCTCACCATTTGACACCTCCACTTAGCCACTCGATTGTGGATGATAAGAGGTTGCCACTTTATGTTGCTTAACTCTGTACTTTTTTAATAGAGTATGAAAGACTTTTTTGTGGAAGTGAGAGTCTTCATCACTAATAAACGCTCTTGGAGTACCAAATCTTGAAAAGATGTTCTTTTTCAAGAATTCAGTCACACATTTGCCATTATTAACTACCAATGCCATAGAATTCAGTCACACTCTTGCCATTATTATCTGCCAGTGCCATAGCTTCTACATTTTGAAATATAATACACCGCCACCAAGATGTACTTCTGGCCATAAGTTCTCACAAAAGGACCCATGAACTCTATACCCCATACATCAAATAATTTGACTTTCAAAATTGGGGTCATGGGCAACTCATGTCTTCAAGAAATAGCTCTTTTCCATTAAATTGATCACAAAACTTCACGTAATCATAAGTATCTTGGTGGATTGTGGGACATTAATATCTAGATTGCAGGATTTTCTAAGCTATCCGAGCACCACCATTATGCCCCCCACAGGAGACGAATGACAAGCTTCCAGAACGCTCAATATCTCAGCCTCTAGGATACACCTCCTTATCAGATTGTCAGCACAGAGCCGAAATAAATACGACTCATCCCAAAAGTATTTATTCACATCAGTGATAAATTTCGTTCTCTGATGAAAGTTCAGGTCTTCTAACATCATGTCACTGACAATATAGTTAGCAAAATCAGCTAACCAAGGAATAAGCTCAAGAGATGTGGTTAATACATGCTTGTTTGGGAAAGAGTCATCTATATTTGTCTCACCCACCACTCTTCCCTCATCTTCAAGTCTCGACAAATGGTCTACTACTTGATTTTCATACCTTTTCAATATTTTGACTTCAAAGTTAGATTCTTGCAGCAGAAGCACCCATCTTGTTACCCTCAGTTTTGCTTTCTTATTTGACATGAGATATCTCAAAGCCTCATGGTCAGTGTGCATTATCACTCTTGTGCCAAGAAAGTATGCCTGAAATTTTCAAAGGCATAAAAAACTGCAGCAACTCTTGCTCAGTCCGAGTATAGTTCTTTTGTGCTCCATTCAATGCCTTACTAGCATAATAATGGGGTGAAAAATATTTTCACGTTTTTGTCCCAACATAGCTCCAAGTGCAGCTCCGCTTGCATCACACATCACTTCAAATAGTTTCAACCAATCTGGAGCAACAATTATTGGTGCAGCCACTAACTTCTCTTTGAGGCATTTGAACGCCTTCATTCCAAGCATCATAAAAGAAAATTTTGGCATCCTTCTCCAATAATTGACATAATACATTGGTATTTTTGGAGAAGTCCTTTATGAATCTCCTATAAAAACATGCATTTCCCAGGAAACTACGTATGCCTTTCACTGAGATTGGTGGGAGAAGCTTCTCAATAATTTCAATCTTGGCTCTATCAACTTCGACGCCTTTCCCTAATATCTTATGACCCAAAACAATGCCCTCCTTCACCATGAAGTGGCATTTTCCCCAATTCAACATAAAATTTGTTTTCTCACATCATTGTAACTCTTTGCCAAGATTAGCCAAACAATCCTCAAATGCATCACCAACGACTGAAATGTCGTCAATAAATACTTCCAGGTGTCTTCCACCATATCAGAAAAAATAAACATCATACACCTTTTCAAGGTTGCGGGTGCATTGCATAACCTGGACGGCATGCGGCTGAAAGAAAATGACCCATAAAGACTAGTGAACGTAGTCTTTTCTTGATCTTCAGTGTAATATAAATTTGGTTATATCACGAATAACCATCCAAAAAATAGTACCACCCCTGCCTGCTAGACTGTCTAGCATTTGGTCCATAAATGGCATTGGGAAGTGATCCTTGAGCATCTATGTGTTTAGCTTTTGGTAAACCATACAAACACGCCAGCCTGTAACTGGTGTAAGAGGAATCATCTCGTTTCGCTTATTTTCTACCACGGTCATGCCTCCTTTTTGGGGATGCACTGTATCGGACTTATCCATTTACTATCAGATATTCGATATACAACAACTGCATCCGGCCACTTAATTATTTCCTTATTCACCACCTCTTCCATTGGTAGGTTAAGTCTACGCTAGTGATCTCTACTCGAAACACAGTCTTCCTCTAACTGGATTTTGTGAGTGCATATTCCTGGATGGATCCAAAAGATGTCAGTAATTCTCTACCCAATTTCCCTTTTGAAACATCACAACACAGGCACAAGGGCTTCAACCTACCATTCTATCAAGGTAGCTACCACAATGATGGGAAATGTATTCTGCTCTCCTATAAAGGTATATTAGAGGTGACTAGGGAGTGCTTTCAACTCCAATACTGGAGATTCTTCAACTTAGGGCTTAACTGGAGGAGTTTGTCTATTCTTCAAGCCTAAGTCTAACTTCTTTGGGGTAACAAGAATAAGACCTCATCCCTTTAAATGCATTTGCAGCCTCTTAATATTCTCTGATGTCATCACCATCGAAGTTCATCATCGTTGTAGCTAAAGTTTCAACTACAAATTTCTCCCTCATAGGTACTTCAATCACCCCTTCATCAATAATATCAATAACTGATACAACACTCATGTCTCTTGGTTGCTTCATAGGCTAGGAAATATGCAAATATTAAATCTAACCTCTTCATCATTCAATTAAAACTTCAATTCATCATTTTCCATGTCAACCAAAGCTCTCCTTTCGCCAAGAATGGTCGTCCCAAAATTATGAAAACTTCGAAATCCACTTCATAATCCAAGATTATGAAATCAACAGGGAATATAAAGTGCTCCACCTTCACTGGCACATCATATCAGATCCCCATAAGCTTCTTAACTGAATGGTTCACCATCAATAGCCGTATAGTAGTTGGTTTAAGGGCTCCAAAGCCCAACTGTTTGTATATATCCAATGGCATCAAGTTGATGCTGGAACCACGGTCATACAATGCTTTTGCAAAGTTGAATGCACCAATGGTGCATGGAATAGTAAATGCACCAAGATCTTCTTTCTTCTGGACCAATGAGCACAAAGAAATTGCACTACAGTGATGACGATTATTAACAGGTTCATAACTGACAGTCCTTTTCTTAGTAACCAAGTCTTTCATGAACTTTGCATAATGTGGCATTTGTTCAAGAGCTTCCACTAAAGAAACATTAACAGACAGCTGTTTTAACATTGACATAAATTTGTGGAACTTCCCGTCTTCCACTTTATTTTTCAACCTCTGTGGAAATGGAGGTGGGATCTAGGAATTGGAGTCAAAGGCTTTGCAACCTCCTTTCCTTTTCCCTATCTCCAAAAATCTTATTTTCCACACTTGTTGAATTTTTAGTATCTACATGAGTATCCTTGATAATTACCTACTTTCCAGACTTAGCCGGGATTTCCTGCTCAATATCATCTCCAACGGCAAGTTTTGAATCTGAGGCTACATCTTCCACCTGCTCATCACTAATAGGGATGGTTCAGTCAATATTTTACCACTTCTGGTTATGATAGCCATACACTAGCCATCCTTCTTTCGGGTTTTGCACTGTATCACTAGACAGGGTACCATTCTTCTACTAATTAAAAGTGTTGGACATCAGCCCCATTTGATACTCTAGTTGTTTAATGGTTGTGAAATATGAGTCCACGAGTTGACTGATGTTGGAGAGATCAGTCTTCGGCTCTTTAACATCAGAGTTGGTATATTTGACTCTTTCTAAGACCTTAGCCAGCATCTCTTCCATTTTGGAGCTTCCTGTAACATTACTAGTTCTCTCACAATTTCCAGGAGGCATATATAACTCGTTGTGATCATTCCTGTAGCTACCCTTGTTCTTCCAACTGTCCTGATCTCGATCTCTATAACCAACTCTGTCATAATAGTTGTCCTTCTGATAGTTTCGACCTTGGTTTCCTTGGCCATTGGCCTATAAACCCCCCATATTGTTCATATACTCAGCTCCTCTTCAGAGTCCAAATCATGCTCCTCATGTCTGACAGCTTTACCTTGTGAACCCACAGCATTCACCTTTTCAGCACCACCTGCAAGTAAGTGTTTCGTAATCAATTCCATTTGAGTTTTCATATGAGCCATGTCTTGGTCTCACTCTTCCTCCTTCCAGCACTGCTCAGTAGTTAAGCCCAATAAATATGTATTACTAGAGGCTTCAGAATCTCTAGTATGCCAAGCCCTATTTGTCTTTGTGACTCTGTCTAGTATAGCTGCAGCATCAGTATAGGTTTGTGACATGTATGATCCTCCAATCATAATGTCAACTATTAGTTCAAAGACCTGTAAAAAATTTCCATTAAGTGCTCATCTGTGAACTTGTAGTTGGGTCATTGCTTGAACTTTTGGTAAATCGCAACCATGCTTCATGTAATGCCTCGTTGGGTAGCTACTTGAAATTATTGATCTCATCCCTCAGTTGTAGTATTCTTGAGGGTGGAAAGAATCTCTCAAGAAATGCAGCCTTTAATTCTCTCTAGTTCATGATAGAATCATGTGGCAACTCATTTTACCACATTGTTGCATCCCTAGACAATGACAATGGGAACAACCTCAGACGTATGGCATTCTGGCTAACTCCTGACAGCCCAAATGACTTACAAATACCCATGAAGTTCATTAAGTGCAAATTAGGATCATCACCAGCTACTCCTCTGAATAAGCCCTTCAAGTTCAAAAGTTGGATCATGGTAGTTGTGATATTTAATTTTTCTCCTGGGCTAGTGGTGGAGGCACGATGGCCCCAGTGGAACCAATGCCATCCAAGTCAGACTCATTTTTTGCATCATAATCAAAAGGAATAAAGACGCAGGGGCAATATTCTCAACATTCTGTTCATTCAAATCATCCGTAACAATATCATCATCTTCATTATTTGGCATATTCTGATTGTTTCCCCTAGCTTGAGCATTAGCAAGTTGTGGTAACCTTGCTGCCTCACGCTCTTGTGAATTTATAACTCTCCTAAGAGTTCTCTCAAGTTTGGAGTTATAAGGTATCAATGGTTCGCCCTGACTTTAGGTACTTGGCAAGCACATACTTGTACCCTGTATAAATAGAAACAACAAATAAACATAAAATTAGGAAATAAGACTAACAGTCAAATAAGCACACTTGACTTAACCTAAGACCGTAGTCTCTGGCAACGGCGCCAAAATTTAATACACCCAAATTACACCTCTATATTAAGATGTATAATACGGTCATTGTAAAATATAGAACCCAACAAGGTTGGGGTAGAATCTCACAAGGAATAAGGTGAAAACTAAGTCTTATGTGATTATCTTACTTTTAGACAGTCATTTCCATAAAATGGTGACTTGGAAAATTGTTTGTGTTTCACTATCAGTTTAAATCAAGAGACACCTGCTATAATTCAGTAATATGGAATTAAAATAAGAGATGAAACTAGGTTTGTGATCACCATGGTTTCATGACAAAGTCAGGTGATGTCACGACCCGAACATAGGCCCGGATCGAGACACGGGACAAGGAACCTCGAGAGGCTCCAAGTCGACCAATGACATGAATATAACATCTAACTCAATCATAGATAAGCGAAAGATCAACATAATTAATATAGCGGAAGTCTGATAGTCTGATAACATCGGAATACATAACTCAAAATCAAAGTTGATTTCATGTTATGTCTAAAAATCCTCTACTAATGACGAGTTGATGGGACAAGAACCCAACTAACTCACTAAAGTCTGAAACTGAAAGCACTAGATACAACTGAAAAGGAAGGCCCTCAAAAGATAAGGAATCACCAACTCTGACTGATAAGTGCTAATGCTGCAGATCTGGCTAATAACAACACTGATCCTGAATATCCGGGCCTATATCATGAAACGATACAGCATAGAGGATGCGATCAGTACGTGGAATATACCGAGTATGTAAGTTAAGTAAAACCTCTAAGTAAGTAAAATCATAAATCATGCATATCATAAAACATAATCAAGATAAGATTTTGAGAGTAAGATTGCATGCTATTTTTTTAAATCATGATCTGAACATAACTGAACATCATACCCGAATCGAATGACCCCAAGCTGAAAACTGATAATCATAAGTAAAACTGAATATTGTGTCAAACCTACCGAAAATATAATATCATGACTGATGAACATGCATAACTAAAATCATGAGGAACAATGGGAGACTCATCATATAACCGACATTACCACAATAGAACGTACGTGGCCCCAAATATCACACTCAAGTGGGAAGAGCCGTCCGAAGCTTTGCCAAGGCTAAGAACGCTACCATGATTCGATATCAAGATCAAGGCCCCTTGGGGGTAGGGGAAGCTCACAAGGGAGGTCCCAAAGTATATATTTAAACCTACATTGGTGCGTAGTTCTGAGGCACAGGGTTGACTGGCCCTTAGCCAACTCGGTGCTAGACACTATTCCCAAAAACAAGCATATGCTCTCCAATGTTTTTCAACAAAGCTGACTCATAACATATATGCATAAATCTAAAATCATAACATGAGGAGCCTTGGGCTCAAACCATACCACAAAATGAAAATAGTGGGAGCCTAGACTCCAAAATCCATGTGGTAAGCTAATGCACAAAGTTTAGGTAAATCGTGAAACATACTTGATCGTATGGGCTTTCCCAATACTTATATATGTTTGGCATAGACTTGATCATTCGAAAACATTCATAGACATGGGTAATTCGAAATCAAACTTCCTTCATATACATCTCATCATGCTTGAATACATATTTCATGGATCTCAACTTTCATGGATGGGCATCATAATTTATAAAACTTGAAAACATAATTTATAATTAAAAACATTGTAAAATATTCTCATTAATCATAATTCAACATTTGAAACACGCTTAGTTCATACCCATGATTGATACTTANCATGATTGATACTTAGAGAATTCACATGTTGGGTTAAACCCCATAAATTCACAACTAGAATTTCATGAATTGAAGAGGGATTGGGCATGGGTGTGGACAATTACACCCATTCATAACCTTACATACCTGTAGAAATCTGATTTCACAACTTTCTTGATTTCCCAATGGAAATTTGGGGAAGAACTTGAGAAATTTAGACTTGATCATCCTTAGGAGCTTCTAGACTTGCATGCATGGAAGTGAATAAGCCTAAAATGAACTTACCCCTCTTAAAACACTCTATTCTAAGCTTAAAATGATGTAGTTTAGGCCTTAAGAATTTCGAAATTATGGAAAAGCCCTTAATAAATTCGCTGGGAAAAACATACCTCCAGTCCCAATGAAGGACTGGACGATCCGTCACTTGAGAGGACGACTCGTGGCCTGCACTCATTACCAACACTAGAAAGCTTACCCCTGCTGGTCACCACGAGGGACACCACGACTAGTGGTGTACCTGACGGCTCGTGGTGACTGGTCATAGGGAACACTTCCAATCATCTCAACATCCATTTCAGCTCCTGACCATAACCATCCCAACGACTCGTGGTCCTGACCACGAATCGCGCCTTCTCTCGTGGTCATCCCCAAGACCACCATTCGTAGCCATCTTCTCCTCCAACCATGAGTCACTTAATGACTCGCGGAGCACCCAACATGTCACTAGATGACTCGTCCTGTGACCTGGTGCAGGAAATCCTATTTTATTCGTTTAAACTTCCGGGTCTGATATTAGGGTTTTCAAGGTATTACAATATCTCCAACTTGGGAACATTCATCCTCGAATGTTGAAAATCATACTGGAAAGCAGAGAAATGCAATCAGCAAACTCAATTATTGAACATACAAGCTGAAATCTGATAGAGTGTCTGACTCCGAACTGAATTCATGAATAACACATACATTCATTGACATGAAAGAAACTGGGGCACATAATCTAAACATGAAACTGAATGGAGTACTAAGGAGGAAACTGATACCTCAAGCTGAAACTGAGCCGAAAGGGAATAAATGTGGGTATTTAGCCGTCATATCTGCTTCAGCTTCCCATGTAGCTCCCTCAACATGTTGGTTCCTTCATAAAACCTTGACTGAGGCTATTTCCTTGTTTCATAGCTTACGAACCTGATGATAAAGTATTTCCAGCAAAACTTCCTCATAGCTAAGACTAGCTTTCACACCGACACTATCCGCCGGAACAACCAGAGCTGGATCACCCAAACACTTCTTTAAGAGCGATACATGGAAAATTGGATGGACTGAAGCTATCTCTAAGGGCAACTCCAACTTATATGCTACCTTTCCAACTCTTTTCACAATCCGGTACGGACCAACATAACGGGGACTAAGTTTTCCTTTCTTTCTGAACCTCATCACTTCCTTCATGAGAGGTACCTTCAGAAACACCCAATCATCAACTTTAAACTCAAGCTCCCTTCTTCTCACATCCACATAGGACTTTTGGCGACTCTAAGTTGTTTTCGGCCTGTCCATTATAAGCTGAACTTTCTCCATAGCCTTATGGACTAAATCCGGTCCTATCTTTGCAATTTCACTGACTTCAAACCAACAAATAGGCGATCTACATCCGCCCATAAAGAGCCTCAAACGGAGCCATTTGAATGCTAGAATGGTAGCTATTGTTATATGCAAACTCAATGAGAGGAAAATGATCGCCCCAACTACCTTTGAAATCAATCATACATGCTCTCAACATGTCCTCAAGAGTTTGAATAGTCTGCTCCGCCTGACCATCTATTTGTGGGTGAAATGTTGTGTTAAGCTTAACCTGAGTGTCGAGTCACTTCTGAAATGATCTCCAAAACTAAGAGGTAAACTGAGTGCCCCTATATGATATGATGGACAAGGGAACTCCATGCAACTAAAATAACTCCCAAATATACAACTTAGCATAATCCTCCGCTGAATTGGTAGTTTTAACTGGTAGAAAATAAGCTTCCTTAGTCAACCTGTCCACAACCACCCAAATAGAGTCATACTGTCGGCGTGTACGAGGCAACCCTGTAATGAAGTCCATATTGATCTCCTCCCACTTCCAAGTAGGGGTACTAATGTCTTTAAGCACACCTCCAGGTCTTTGATGTTCCACTTTCACCTGTTGACAATTCGGACACTTAGCCGCAAATTCTGCTATGTCTTTCTTCATGCCACTCCACCAATAGACTTCCCGTAGGTCATGGTACATCTTGGTGGAACCTGGATGTCTAGAGTATCTAGAACCATGAGCCTCGTGCAACATCCGATCTCTCAAATCATCAACATCTGGAACACACAAGCAACCCTGATATCGAAGCACCCCATCTCCCCCTTTGGAGAAGACTTCTACCTTCTGATTTTGAACGGTTTCCTTCAACTTTACCAAAATAGGATCCTCGTCTTGTCTATCTTTAACTTCGATCACCAAAGATGATTCTGATCCATTCTAAACAATGAAAACACCACCCGTCGAGTCAACCAGAAAACTCCTAGTCGTGCAAGTCAGTGTACATCCTTTACTAACTCCTTCCTTTCCTCAATTATATGGGACACACTCTCCATAGAAAGCCTTCTAAGAGTATCTGCCACCACATTATCCTTGCTCGGATGGTATAGGACACTCATATCATAATCCTTCGAAAACTCCAACCACCTTCTCTGATGTAGATTCAAATCCTTTTGGGTAAACACTTACTATAGGCTTTTGTGGTCCGTAAACACATCTACATGGACCCCATACAGATAGTGTCTCCAAATCTTCAAGGCAAATACTATCGCCGCCAAATTGAGGTCGTGAGTTGGATAGTTCTTTTCATGGACCTTCAGCTGCCTGGAAGCATCGGCTATGACCTTACCATGTTGCATGAGTACACAACCAAGGTCGATCCTCGAGGCATCACAATATACCACAAACCCCTTGGTACCCTCGAGTAGGGTCAACACCGGTGTTGAGGTGAGTCGAGTCTTCAACTCTTGGAAGCTCTTCTCAAAAGCCTCTGACCATTGAAACTTCACTTTCTTCTAGGTCAATTTAGTCAATGGTGTTGCAATGGACGAAAACCCTTCAACAGACCTTCAATAGTAACCAGCTAAACCCAAGAAACTCCTAATGTCCGAAGGACTCAATAGTCTGGGCCAATTCTTCACCACTTCTATATTTTGAGAGTCCACCTATACACCCTCACTTGACATAACATGCCCAAAAAGGCCACTGAGTTCAACCAAAACTCACATTTGCTGAATTTAGCGTACAACTACCGATCCTTGAGAGTCTGTAGCACCACCCTCAAATGAGCGGCATGGTCCTCCTTTCTCTGAGAGTATATAAGGATGTCATCTATGGACACAATCACGAACATATCCAAGTATGGCTTGAACACCCAGTTTGTCAAATCCATAAAAGTTGTAGGAGCATTTGTTAGTCCAAAAGACATAAGTACAAACTCATAGTGATCATACCAAGTCCTGAAGGCTGTCTTTGGAATGTCACTCTCCCGAACCCTGAGCTGATGATATCCGGATCTGAGGTCGATCTTTGGAAAGAACTTGGAACCATGAAGCTGGTCAAACAAATAATCAATCTTGGGGAGAGGATACCTGTTCTTGATTGTGACCTTGTTCAATTAACGATAATCAATGCACATACAAAGAGAGCCATCCTTCTTCCGGACAAAGAGAACTGGTGGATCCCATGGGGATTTGCTAGGTCTGATGAAACCCTTGTCTAGAAGATCCTTCAACTGCTCCTTCAACTCCTTTAGCTCGATTGGAGCCATTCTGTAAGGAGGAATAGATATAGGCTGCATATCGGGAAGAAGGTCAATACAAAAATTGATCTCCCACTCGGGAGGGATTCCCGATAAATCATCTAGAAACACCTCTGGATACTCACACATTATAGGAACTGACTGGATAGTCAAGGTTTTGGACGTAGCATCCTTAACCCTAACTAGATGGTACATGCAACCTTTAGAAATCATCTTCCTAGCCTTAAGGTAGGAAATGAAACAACCTAGAGGCACAGTTGAACTACCCTTCCACTCTAGGACTGGCTCCCCTAGAAATCTAAACTCTATGCATGGGTTCTATAATTCACTGAGGCATAACATGCATATGACCAATCCATGCTGAGGATAACATCAAAGTTGGTCATGGCTAACTCTACTAAATCTGCTGAGGTGACTTTCTAAAGAACTGTGACAGGGCAATTTCTATATACCTGTCGAGCTATAACTGAATCACCAACTGGAGTAGAGACTGAAAAGGGTTCTGATAAGATTTCGGGACTGACTCTGAAACTGCTAGCAATGTAGGGCGTCACAAAAGATAAAGTAGTCGTTGTATCTAACAATGCATATACATCAAGGTGGAATACTCATAATATACCAGTGACTACATTTAGGGAGACTTCCTGCTCCTGACGGGATGCTAGGGCATAGAATCTATTTTGAAGCTAACCACCACCCACACTAGTAGATGCCCCCTATTGGGCTAGGCATGCTGGTGGAGCTGCTGAACTGGTGGCTGGGACTCGACCCATGACATGACCCTGTCTGGCTGCTGGAAATCCCTAAGCATATGTCTGGGCTTCCCGCACCTGAAACAAGCACCTGAACCTACTAAGCACTGACCCACGTGTCTCCAGCCATATCTTCTACACTCTATAGGGCCGATATCTGTGAGTCTGCTACTCTATCCTCTAGAGCTTGATGCTCGTCCCCTCTAATCACGCCTCGATTTGGATGGCACACTCATAGCTGAAGGCGCTGGGGCTGATGACCTCTTGTGGAAATGCTGAAGGTGCCCACTAGATCTCTTCTGGGAGAATCCAAAGCTATTAGTCCCGGCCCTCTTGGCCTCTCTCTCCCTCTCACTCATCTGCACCGCCTCCATCTGCTGGGCATACTGGACTATCCGAGAAAAGTCAATGTCCTGAAGAAGCATCGCGGTCTGGCAATCCCTGACCAAGTAGTATGTTATGCCATGCACGAACCGTCTCACTCAGGCTCTCTGATCTGACACCATCTCAGGTGCATACATGGACAAGCGAGTGAACTCCAAGGCATACACCTGAACTATTATTTTCCTTTGATTTAGGTTCATAAACTCGGCTTCTTTAATCTCCCTCATCTCACGAGGGAAGAACCGATCCAGAAATGCGGCATGAAATTCCTCCCAACCAATAGGGCCTACTCCAACTGCTCTACTATCCTTCCATTTATTAAATCAGATGTGTGCAACCCCTTTCAACTGATACGAGGCTTGTTGACGTTTTCCGCAAGTGTACGGGTCGTACAAGTAATATAGTGGCTCTTTTTAAGAACTGGAATGTCGAACCCACAGGGACTGGACCAATTCAGCTAACTATCAAGTTCAAGCGTGATATTAAATACAGCAAGTGTTGATTATAAAAGTTTTCGATAAAGTTTAACTAAGTATAATTGTGGTCAACAAAATATTCTGAATTCACTCAAGGAGCAACATAGAGTTAAAGCCGGATAATCATGTGCTACTACGAATTGCAATGGTTAAGTATGAAACTATCAATTGTTG
>JACEIK010001523.1:170888-242819 GCA_018107945.1 Datura stramonium | reverse complement strand
GTTTGTTTTTGGTTTTCCAATTATTTAGCTTGAAACAGTTGATAGAAAACCACGACCTAGAATTGCTTAAAAGATAAGCCCATATATACATATATTTAGTTTTCATTTGAGCTGCTTCTGCATTTTTTGCTCTAAGAACACTCCATCCCCGTACTAATTATTTTCTCAGCTAGCTGCTATCTACTCTAATTGGTACGGCGAATCAGGGATCTTCCAAGTCTCAGACTGCACACAATCTGTTTGATGATTTGTTTCAAAGAGCCCTCAGATTCATATACCTCTTAATTGCTTTTTGTCTGTTCGTGTTTAACAAAATCTTTGAGTGGGTTCAATTGGCCGCATTCTAAGTCCTTATTTTCTGACTTATTATCATTTGAACTCTAATCTACAGGTGGAAGGAAGCTGGTACCGTGCTTTACCATATTGAGAAGTTTCATTCCTCCTGAGTGACGATTTGTCTATTGTCTTTCAAGTCTTGAAAAAAGATGCCTATAAAGCGTCTCTTTTCATCTTCTATTTCCTCTTCGTACGGCTTTTCATCATCGTCCGCTTCCCTGAATTTGTTTAAAATCGGAAGCATTTTGAAGCAAGCTAGGACATTTACAGATGCTGATATTCTTGGGTATTCTGAGCTGACCCACGATGCCAATCCATTGCATTTTGATGCTGAATGCGCCAAGAATGCTGGTTTCAGTGACCGCCTTGTTCCTGGGATGCTTGTTGCTTCCTTATTTCCCAGGATTATTGCTGCCTACTTTGTAAGTTTTAGACTCCTAAATCATGTCCCTTTATTTCCGATTTCATCAGATTTGTTTTAAGAGTGGATTATTAATCTGGAAATGATGGTAAATGATCTATTAAAACGGTTAAACTACAACGTTCACCATTCGTGTATCTAATCTAAATCCAGAACTTCATAATACTTAGCCAAGAGTTTAATATTTATAGAATGATATGATAAACAAGTTTTTAAGACTATCAGGTTATTTAAAAGTCAAGTAGAGGTAAAAGTGTTAGTTATTCATGTCGAAAAGAAGGCACATACCTATGAAGATCGGTTAACCTATGCAGATAGCTTAACAGATCTTTAAACTTTTTGTATACNGCATGTTTGTATCTCACGATATGATTTTGTATACTGTGATATATTTCTTAAAGTAGCTAAATATGCTGTATTGTTGAATGGGGAAGGTGCTATTTAGGTCTAATTTTATGATGAATAATCCCTTAATGTAACTCTAACTCTGCTTATCTGGTAACTTCCCCAGCCAGGAGCTATATATGTTTCACAAACCTTGCACTTCAAATTGCCTGTTTATATAGGAGAGGAGATCATTGCTGAGGTACAGGCAGCAAGCATTAGGCAAATAAAAAACAAGTACATGTAAGTACCTATTGGCTGAAGATTGATATCTACACACAGTATGTATTTTGTAGCTCCTAATTGCATTGCTCTTTTTTCTCCAGTGCAAAACTATCAACAAAATGTATCAAACGCGATGGTGCTTTGGTTATCGATGGTGAAGCAACAGCAATGTTACCATCTCTGGTCATGGAACCACCTCACTTGGCAAGTACTTCCAGCTAAGCGGTAACACCTTTGCTTGTCAGCGAAAGCATTCTATAGCTGCACGAGCTTCTCTTAAGAAATACGAAGGGAATGTCCTTGAGAATTGCAATCCTGGATGTTTTACATCTACAAGTTCTACTGCATAGATGTCATTCAGTTCAAAGCCTTTAAGTTTAAGTTGCAAGTAGTTAGCAAATATTGGTGCTTCGTTCTGACACACAGTTACATTTGATTGCTGCCAAACTATGTCCTTGCACTAACGCTTTGTCATTTGAGCGTGAAAGCTTTGAGCTGTAAATCTGTATGGAATTGAATTTCAATGCCTTTCTGCTGAAAAAATTGGTAATCCCTTAAACTTACCACACCTCTCTACCTTCGCAAGCTAGAGGTAAGGTTATGTACACTCAGTGAAAAGTAAGAAAACACAACATTTGACTGAAAAAGCTTTATTCACAATCTGATGTTTAATCATATCCAGTTAGCAGACATGAGGCCCTAATGCAACTCACTAGCACTAGCATAGACCACCTCCAGTAACATTTCGAAAGGAAAAAGATGAAAAGCACTGCAAAGAACTATTCGTACAAGATAGGAGTAAGAAAGAATAGAAAAAACTCACAAAAAGTTTGCAAAATATATCTTGTACCCAATTTTTTTCCATACTTTCCGCATTCAGTTCTGAAGTTCCTGTCTTCTCAATTACTTTTAGTTTTGTTCTCCTGTCCTGATTATGATTAAACAAGCAAACTATAGAAGAAACAATTCATAAGCTCCACAGAAAGGAACGTGAATAACTGAAAATTTTATTAATCCTAGAAGGAAGAAGTTTACAGCTGGTCTAAGAAACAATATACTTTTTATATGAGCTTACATTCCAGCTAGAAGTTGAAAGCCAGCTGAAATTAACATGGCCTTCTCTTTTAGTCCTTCAAGCATGATCAACACTCATCTTTTTCCTAAATACCTGACTACTACTATGTAATTTTTGATTACATGGGAAGCCCTTGTGGAGGGGCAAATGCAGGTGCATTAGGCATTTTCTTGTCCACGACAATTGCTTGGGTAGTGAGTACCATTCCTGCAACTGAAGCTGCATTCTGCAAGGCACATCTTGTTACCATGGCTGGATCAATAACACCAGCTTCTACTAAATCCTCATACTTGTCAGTCATTGCATTGTAACCCATCTTCCATTTGCTAGCCTTTATCTTCTCCACTACTACTTCCCCTTCAACCCCAGCATTCTGAGCTATCAAAGATGCTGGAGCTATTAATGCCTGCAATCACAATTAAACTTTAAAAAAGAAAGAAGAAGAAGAAGAAGATGATGAAGAGGAGGAAAACAAGAAATCTATATTGCTTTTGGTAAGAGATTCACCCAAATGCACACTGTTCAACAGGCATTCACTAGTTACAAGAAAATGCTAAAAGATAAAGAAGAAAAAACATGGAACACTATTATATATGCAGGAAGTGTTCTGTACATTTATGTCTAATTGGATGTTGTCCTGTGTTGTCACTGCTTTCCCGTTCCCAAATTCAAATGATATCACCCGAAGTCATCATCTGTTATCCGGTGTATGTTTCCCAATTAGATTTTGTCCTAGAAGTTAGCTAAGCCCCTAATACATTGCACGTTCTTGATCCTTCCAGCCACAGATAATGAATTGGTCAGCTGTTAGCTACCCCTCTCACTGTAAGCATTATAGCACATCCATTTTGCTATAGAGAACTTGCTAGTGTCTACCAAGTCAAGTGATTCTGTTCAGCTGATTCTCTAGCACAGATAACTAAAAACCCGAATTTCTCCAATCAACAGATTATGACTTGAACTTCTAGAATATGGTTATTAGCTTACCAATCAACTGTATTGGGAATGGTTACACTACCGTGAAAGATTAAACAAGGTGCGGTAATAATTTAATAGGTAGCAACAAGTCAACCTCAATTTCAATACATTACTCACAAAAAATAAAACAAATAACGAGAGAACTTGGACATTGTTGTGACATTGTTTACCTTCTGTATGATGTCAGCACCCAATTTCTCATCAGGGTTTTCAAGATTGTCCTTAATGGCAGGGACATAAGTTGATAGATGAACCAACGCAGCACCACCTCCAGGTACGATTCCCTCTTCAATTGCAGCAAAAGTTGCATTTTTTGCATCCTCAATTCTAAGCTTGCGGTCCTCAAGCTCAGCTTCTGTTGCAGCTCCAACCTTTATGACAGCAACACCTCCAGACAACTTCGCTATTCTCTCGGCAAGTTTTTCGGAGTCAGACACTGAATCTGCCTTGTCCAACTCCTTTTTAATCTGAGAAATCCTAGCCTGTATCTCGTCCTTAGTCACAGCATCAGCAAGGATGGTTGTTGAGTCCTTGGTGATAGTCACCTTTCTAGCAAAACCTAGTGCTTCGACCGGGGTATTCTCAACAAGCATACACAAATCAGCTGCCTGGTACTCGGCTCCTGAAAGTATACACAACCAGGACTTCAGGAAATGTTTCCTTGTAAAGTAGATGCAATTGAGACTACTACGGACACGATGCTTGATACAAGAATTCAGTAGTCGAACAAAAGCAGAAAGGATAGTAGCACTAACCAGATTCTCTTAAAACAGAATTGCTAAATAAGCTGGAAAATTGTATAAATTCAATGAGAGTAAAAGTACGCATTATCTAAGAATTCTCTTGGCTTAACATCCCACCGGTATCAGGTATAGCTTCCTCCCCCTTTCCTCCTCAAACACACATCCAAAATAGAAAATAAAGAGGAAAAGATAAAACATTTTTTTGAAGACAATGTACTGTGGTTCATTTATCTAGTTCGAGATTATGATTTCACTTTCTTTTTGTACTTCGAAGATTATTCTAAAGACGTCTAATCATACCAGAATGATGCTAATTTATTAACATCTCTGTTGGACAAATGCCTGACAGAACACAGACAGCTTCGAAACAAGTTTACTCTAACCAATCTACTATTATCACTTCGTGGGAAGTGGTACAATTTGGTCAGGCAAGTTCAACCACCTGTTACAATGGCAATATCTTGGAGAAGAGCCTTCCTCCTTTGACCAAAACCAGGTGCTCTGATGGCGGCAACATTCAGTATACCTCGCAGCTTGTTCACAATAAGAGTAGCCAAAGCTTCTCCAGTTACTTCTCCAGCAATAATGAGCAGAGGGGCTCGTAATTGAGTTGCCTTCTCCAAGAGGGGCATAATATCCTTGATTGCTGAAATCTCATGATCTGTAACCAACACTCTGGCATTTTCAAATTCAACAATTAATTTCTCCTGATTGGTGATGAATTGTGGGGAGATATATCCCTTCTCAATCTGCAAACAACGGAGCAAAGTTTGCATTAAAATTATAACAGGCAGCGGCAGAACAATAGTGGGGTCCATGGGTTCAACAGAACCCACAGTTTCATCTCAAGCCCTATGAATATATGTGATAACCAAGTATCACTTGAGTTAGATGTATATTTTGTAACCCACACTGTCAACTCAGAACCCACGACTTCTAAACCTTGGATCTCCAACTGATTACAGTTGAACTACCAACCAAATAGAGAAAACAGTAGAGAATACATTCTCATCTAAGTAGGCACATTACCTCCATCCCCTCTTCAACATGAACAGTTGTTTCAAAGGAAGAGGATGACTCAATTGAAAGAACACCATCAGGACCAACTTTGTCAATTGCATCAGCAATCATGGATCCGATGTCATCATCATTTCCAGCAGAGATAGAAGCAATAGCTGGAGGGAAGACAATTATTTGCAAAATTACTTATTGCCATCCACTGTAGCAGTAAGAAAAGAAGGAAAATTAATTACCTTTGATGTCATCACGACCTTTAACAGGTCTAGCCCTCCTTTCTAGCATTGCAATCAAAGCATTTACAGTTTTGTCAATGCCCTTCTTCAGAGAGACTGGATTTGCACCAGATGTAACACTTAAAAGACCAAGTTTAATGATTTCCCGGGCAAGAACTGATGCAGTTGTTGTCCCATCACCAGCAGCATCATTGGTTAGGCTTGCAACCTTCACCATAAATTCCGAAGTTTCAGTACACAAATCAAGGAATATGATAAATCTGACAATCGTTCTTACTGGCTGTCTTTAGAGCAATTAATCAGATTCAGGACATTTAACAATGATCTTCAACGAAGAAAAAAACCAACCTCTCTGATAAGGGAGGCGCCTGCATTTTCCATGGCATCAGCTAGCTCTATGGCTCGAGCAATTGTGACTCCATCATTAACCACTTTTGGGGTATCATAGTCGTCTAAAACCACATTCCTCCCTATTGGAAAGTAACAGGTCATCAAGAGTTCATATGAACCAAGAATTACAAAAGCATCATAACAAACTTAATCAAATAAACGTCTGATCTTAAAAAAGCATCGGGTATAGCATGAAATCCACAGGCTACGCTGGTTGCAGCAATGCTGGAGGAGGAAAATCAATGCTGGCTTCAAAAGGAAAGTCTCTTTCTATGAGAAAATGGAAATTTTACCTTGTTATTTTTGACAATGTCATTTTTCTCTGTATTTTCACAAAGGATGACAGACACATAACATTGATACATCTACTAAATGTCTCATGCTTAAAGACTTTGCCTCCACAGGTATGGTCATCAAATTCTCTACTTCAGTTCACTCCCTAAGCACACTGCATAATCAACTGGATCCACTACCATTAAGAGTACTACAAGGCAGAAGATATTTATAGCTCCACATTCTGGAGTGAGAGAAAATCCAACATACAATGAGGTTCAGCTTGTTATCTGCCACCATTATATCTAGTTTGCTAAGAAATGAAAGAAAATAGCCCATAAACAAAATAAAGAGGTAACACATAGCAGTAGAAAGCCTTAGAGCACCAGTTTTCTTGTTCCCAAGGGCACAGCTAGAAGTTATCATTAGAAATAAAAGGACTTGAGTACTCATAATTGGGTTTCAAAACATGGAATATGAATATAAACTACAAGTGCATTTAATATGACGATGAGAATCATTTTCTAGGGATATGTTTTTTCTTGAGGAAGTCATTTTCAGGTGTTTGATAGGAGGGAAGTCATTTTCTCTGTAAAATGTTTTCCATCAAACGGGCGAAAATAACTTTCCTTACCTATGGGAAACTCATTTTTTACAATTATCTTAAATTTTAACTTCATATGTACTTGTTTCAGCTAACACGAAGATATTATTATTAATATCTAATACTCAAAGATTTCATCAAAGCACTCGCGGATTTCCTGAGTATTATGATAAATCTTGAATATGCTTTTTCCCTAACCAATCACCACTAAAATGACTTCTTCCATAGCAAAGAGACTGTACATCAAATCCCAAAATAATCTGGTGATTATATGAATCCACTGTATACAAAACATTCATCTTAGTTTTGAACATCTTTACTCTTGCCATCAACCTGCTGGCAATACTTCCTTTATCTGACTTAGGAACCGGCTGCACTTTGCAGGCAGAGCTAGTTTAAAATTTCCAATATCCATAAACGAAACAAAAAAGAAAACTTTCATTGATCTGGAAGATAAAGATGAAGCAGAGGAAAACATACCCCTCGGACCCAGAGTGACACCAACAACACCAACGAGCTTATCAATTCCTGCCTGAAGGGCAGCTCTTGATTTCTGGTCAAATGCAATTTCTTTAGCATTCGCCCTTACTACTAATCGGCTCTTTGAAGCCCTGTTGTTGATTTTCTGGCCCTGCAATTGATTCACCCTTCTTCCCTTCAATCCCACCTGCATTAACACCCCAATAGACCAACAAACAGATAAAGATCACAACTTTAAGCAGGATAAAAGTAGATCCCAACAAAGAAAAAAAAATCAGTACATCACAAGCATAACAAATAAAGATCCCAACAAACAAGATCAGAATTAATGTACCTGTTTAGAGGAAGAAGGGAGGATAGAGGCAGTGGAGATCGCATTTGCAGATGCCATTATCAGAAGAAAGTGTACAGTGAAGAGGGTTAAGCAGCTGCTCTAATATTCTTCTACCAAGAGTAAGGGGAGTGTTAGGTGGGTTTTGGAGGGAGCAGTAAAGTTGAGTAGGCATTTGGTCAATGATATGAAAAAAGAAAATTATATTTAAAAATTGAAGTTATATTTAGAGCTGCATTTCACTTAATTTTTTTATTTTTTGAAGTTTCATGAATAGGAAAAGATTCACTTGAGGAACTGATCAAACCCATTTTTAGAAATTTGAAAAAACCTCATCTGTAAAACTAACCAAAAATCATTCAATTGCATAATCAAATAATATTTTTATTTTTGTTAAAATAAAGAAAACAAACTATTTCCAAACGGGCTGTAAGCCTGGTTAGGTGAGGTATTCGAAAAGGGCTATGAAATCATTCTTTTTATATGACCAAATGTCACACTAATTATGTAAGAAAAAGAAAATCATTTTTTTATATAATTAACCAATTATATAGTGAAGCTTCAGTTTACACGTTATGATCTTCTACGTTATATAATAAAAATATATATATGTTTTTAAGTAAAAGTGTTTGGACCCAAAAGAAATAAACTAGAAATCATAGTGCAATTACTTTTGCTTTGGTTTCTAATGGATGTCGTGAACAACGTGTGTCAATAATGAAAACGAGGAGCGCATTAAAATTGCATTCAAAGTTGACAGAATCCACATGAGACAAGTCGAAGATAGACATTAACAAAAATTTGATAAGTTATAATATGCTCCTTGTCTGGATTATTCTTACACCATCTTATTTAATTTAGATAGGATTATTTATTTTAAAATATAAATTAATGTTATTATCTATTTATTTTAATAAATATTTTAAGAAAATATAATTTTTATTTCTTTCGTTCAAAATAAGTGATGTTTTTAATGGGGGCACACTCTTTAAGAAAACTACTTATTCCTAGAAAGAAAAATGTATTTTTACCCACTTACATAATAAATATGTAGAGAAGATCTAACTGCAGTATTTTCTTAATTATGTAAAGCTCTCCATTTAAATAAATTAGAATTAAATTAATTTTTTGTTTTTTTTAATTTCTCTTTTTTTAATCTTTACTTATTTTGAAATAAAATTAAAGGCTACAGATCAGCTTATTTTGAAACGGAGGGAGTAGTATTTTTGGTTATGTAAATTTTCTCCATTTAAATAAGAATAAATTGAAAAATATAATTAAATATTTTTCTTGGTCTAAACAACATTTATATGTTGAAACGAAATTTTATTAAAAATTAAGTGAGTATCATTGTATTTTTATATATTATTAAAAGATATTAAATTCTTTTTTATTATTTATTTTTTATTAAATATTGCTATGAATTATTTATAATTACAAAATAGTATATCATTAAACAAATTTACTTCTAAAATAATAAGTAACTTAGAGATAATTACTTTTATCACAACATATAATTTAAAATGAAAGTAGTATTAATTTTTTACGTCTCTCGACAATGATATCTTTGATTTTCATCATACTTTTATTATTCCATTAAGTTACCCTTTATTTCTTGTTAAACCTTTATTTAAAAATGCAATTCACTAATTGAAATGAATAAAAATTGATCAAGAAAATTATAATAATTTGTGAAACAACTGCTCCTTCCATTATAATTTATTTATTTGATTTTAATTTAGACATGAAATTTAAGAAATTAATTAATTTTATTATTTTTATTTGTTGAGAAACAAATCCTATATACTACTATTCACAATTTTAAAAAACGAGTAACCGCAAAATTCGAACTCGCCCATTCTCCGCGCAGCGTCTTTCATCTGCTTTTTATATCATCTCCGCCGTTTCTTTCCCCCAAAGAAAACTATTTCATTTATGGCTTAAACACCCTTTCTTTCAACAATTTGGTTCTTCAAAGTCAGGCAGCATTCTCAAATTTCAGTATAATCATTATCATTTCAATTGATGGTGGTTTTGATGAAAAAATGTGCAGACGAAAACAAGAGAACCCCAACTAATGTATTTCGTACAAGCTTTCTGTCTTTTGCGATTTTGCTTTTCATGGCGAATTCCGCTGCTGGGCAGCAGGCAACTAGCGACAATTCCTTGGGGATGCAGCTAATCAAAGGGGCTCTCGCTGCACGCGTCAAAAATTTGTCCACCATTATGACCAAAAATATGAAGAGCCAATTGGATTTTTGCATCGAAAATGTAATATATCATTAATTATATTTACTGATTATAAAGTGGATTAAATGAACAGCTTTCTGCAGCCCCTTGCATAATTTTCCCTAAGGGGTTCAATAGGATCATGGTACATAGAAAGTCTCTGTTAATACATTAGTTGTGTTCGGCTATATAGATTTAACAATAGTTCTTCCATTTGATTTGGCCTTTATATTTTTTTATGTCAATACTCAAAAGATTGTTTTCTATCATAGTAGCAGAAATAACAATGTAATTATATGTTAGTATGTAAGAGGTTCTTCTGCTCCTCTGTTATTAAACAAGGAAAAACATACTGAATGAGTGAAGACAGTTGTGATTCTGACAATAATCGTGTGGTATAGGAGAATGGGTATTTTTTGTGATGGTGTTTGGCTTTGATGATTGAATCTGGAAGGATTTGTTGGTCTCAGTTGATAGCTGTTTGTTTGATTATGTTTAACAGAGACGCTGAGTGGGATGCTGCTTTCAATTTCTCCGACAACTCAGATTATTTGCAAGGGTGTCTTTAGACAGACACAGGTACGAGGTGCTGGATAAAATTCTCTGAGACACTCATCTTTTCTACTTTGAAATCCGTTTTGTCTAGTTCATAGGGTCCTGGATTACCTTTATAAATATTGCAGAATGATATTACTAAATAGGATTATAGTTTCTGACTGACCAAGTACTTACATAATATCCCTTGTCTTCTTCTTTTAGTATATAGAATAATAGATTCTACTTTCTCGTGATTAATCATCAGTTTCTGCGATGCGATAGAACTGTTAATGGCATTAAAACTCCCTTCTAGTCTTTCTGTCTTTATATTCACAATGTCTTTGGTGGCCTGATGAGGATGTTCTTGGCGCGTGCGGCATCGAGCTAAAGTTCTATTCTACTAGTTTACTGGAGGTGACAGATGAAAGTAGCACTGCAAGAAGTTCCAATTACCTGAAACCAAACAAGAACTGTAATCTATCATCATGGATTTCTGGATGTGAGCCAGGATGGGCTTGTAGTGCTGGAAAAGACACAAAAATTGACTTCGAAAATGATAAGGAGATGCCATCTAGAACTCTAGATTGTCAATCTTGTTGTGAAGGCTTCTTCTGTCCTCATGGTCTAACCTGCATGATACGTAAGTATCTGGATTCTGGAAGTTAACAATGAATAACAAGCTTACTGTTGCTGAAAACCTGTTTACTATCTGGAGGAATTATTTATCTCAAATCAGTTGATCAGCAAACAAAATTTTGGAAGAGTTCAAAAATTTCGATTTTTTTTTTTTTAGGCACAGGTTCATTTGCCGTCTCTAAGGTCCAACAGCTAGCGGTGATATTTGTTAGACCTTTTCTGATTATTCTTTTTCTTTACCTTTTATTCGTTTGTTTGGTTTTTCCAATTATTTAGCTTGAAACAGTTGATAGAAAACCACGATATAAATTGCTTAAAAGATGTATATATACATATATTTAGTTTTCATCTTGAGCTGCTTCTGCATTTTTTTCTCCAAGATCTTTTTCTTTACCTTTTATTCATTTGTTTTTTGTCTGTTTTGGTTTTCCAATTATTTAGCTTGAAATGATTGATGAAACCACAACCTAGAATTGCTTAAAAGATAAGCCCATATATACATTTATTTAATTTTCATCTTGAGCTGCTTCTGCATTTGTTTGCTCTAACAATTAATCAGAATGTGTGAAATTTAGTATACCTTTCTGATAGTTATTCTTCTTTCTCTCTTGTTAGTTTGTGTTTTGGGTTTCCCTTTTCTTCCCTTGAAGCCTGTCCGATGGGTGCTTATTGCCCTCTTTCAAAAACTCAACGACCACTGGTATATGTGATCAAGTAAGTTTCATAACTGCTGGAGTTGTTGTTGTTATTATTATACCTACACAAACACACATTCACTTACTTGATGATATTACCAGCCTGAAAATAATACGGCTACCGCTATCAACTTCCTCCTGGAGAGACCGATCGCCACCTTGTGGTGGAGCAGATGTGTGGGCTGATTTTATGAGTGCTACTGAACTTTTTTGTTCAGCAGGATTTTACTGTCCAACAACTGTCCAGAAGATTCCTTGCAGCAAAGGGTATTTGTTTTTATCCCAAAGTAGCTCATTTGCTTTCCCCTGCAAGTTCAGCAGCTGATGGCAGAATATGTTCTGTTGCATTTTGTGCATCTTTTGCTCATATTCATAAGCTCATGCTAATCCTATTTACTCATCTACAGCTAATTTTACATTTTTTCAGACATTACTGCAGAGCTGGTTCAACAGAACAAACAAGTAAGTCTATCTCTTGAATAACAGTCAGCTGTATTTCAGTATAGAGCTTTTTCTCATTTACACAGTTATTTATATATGAATGTCAGAAAATGAATCAAGTTTGATGCTTCTAGACATATAAGTACCGGTCAAAGCCACTTGTCAAATCTCTTCCCCTTTGTTGTCTCATTCCGCGACATACTTCTGAGTTCTGATAAAAGGAGAAAGAACAAAAATGTACCAATACTTTTGGGGAATGAGCAGCTTGTTAGCTCCAACCAAAATACAGTTACGGGAATACTTGGATACTCTGATACAAACTAGGAATGTTATCATCTCAATAATTGTCTTTGCTTAATCTGCTGTCTACCATTGCAATAAGATCAAATAAATTGAAGATACAATAATAATGGCTGGAAAGATCCAGGGCATGTCAGGATGTGAAAATAAATTGATCTTACTTCGCACACTGTAACAACTTGCTTCAAATTCTTTCTTCTGAGAGGGTGGTGTGTTTGAGTTCCTTGTGCTGTTGTGGGGTGAGACTATCTTCTTATTGACTTGCTTTGAAACATATATTATTTTAACTCACGGCAATACCACATGTTTTTAATGCTATACTTCCAGTTGACAAAATGGATGTATAGTATGAAAAGAATCTATGCATGTGATATTTTGTTACTTGAACATACCAAATGATTAAAATGCATAACAGTTATTATTCACACGCAGGCTGCTATAAATTTGCAACTTGTGAACGTCAGTCAGCAAACCAAAATATCACTTTTATGGTATCATATTTTTGTAAGTCATCATCTCATTCTTAAGTTATCCAATCAATGACTATCCATTTAATTGTTGTGCTTGTAAATATTGCTCCTGAGCTGGTTAGCGTTGCATGGTGCCATGTTTTGTTTTGTTGAAGCAGAGCGGAGGAAACTGAAAAAGGTGGTTTAGGGGAAGGGTGGATGAAATTCTTTCATGTGGTGGATGCAAAACTTCTAGACATATCCAGTAGAAATCAAGTTTTGCTGAATCTTCTCATGAATAAATGACAGTCAACTTCAATGTGTTTTGTTCTTTCATGATATACTGCATTTAGGCGATAGAACAACAGTTATCACACCAAAATTTTGCTAGTGTATGATGCTTCAACCTAATTTTAGATAAAAGATAATGTATCCATATAATCTCACACATAGGCTGTGACATATCTCTGTACTCGGACTCTACACTAGATTGAGATACACACTTTGCTTCTTACTCCTTTTGCTACTAGGTTCCCTCAACAAAGACACAATAACTTGTAGTACATCTTCTATTAATTTTGGATCAGCCCAGTCAACATCTTCAGAACACTCAACAAAAGTAACCTAGTTGTGGTGTTATACAATATGCCAAGTTCAGAAGCACCTTTTAAGTAACATATAATTTGTTCCAAAGATGCCCAATGTTTATTGCGTAAGATGCGGACGTGGGCAGGCTAACACACTTACCACAAAAACAATATCCGGACAAGTCACAGTGAGATAATTTAACTTCCCAACTATCCTCCTGTATCTCTCTGGATCATCAAAAGGATACGCCATGTTTCATAAGATGCATGTTGGGAAATATTGAAGTACTACATTGTTTGACTGTAACTTTCCAGTTTCTACTAGTAGGTCAAACATATTTTCTTGAACAAGCATTCCCTTCTTGCTTGTACTTTGACTCCCGAGAAGTACTTCAACTTGCCAAAGTCCTTCATGAAACCTAGTATGAAGAAAAGACTTAAGGAAAGAGATCCCCACAGGGTCCTTTCCTTTGATGACAATGTCATCAACATATACAAGAAGAAGGATAATTGCCAACTGTAGATAGTCTGTAGAAGACTGAGTGATCATACTCATGAATTACCTCACTGAACTTTCCAAACCATGCCCGGGGACTTCTTTAAATGAAGATTTTTCATACTTCCCTTGAGCAATAAAACCCAGATGGTTGCTCCATATGCACTTCTCTTGGAGTTCCACCCATGAAGGAAGGCATTCTTGATATCCAACTGATATAAAGGTCAATTTTGAAAAACAGCCAGAGAAATAATGAGTGACAAAGTGAGTTTGGAAACAAGAAGAAGGTGTATGAATAATCCACCTTATAAGTGAGCAAGCCTACGTAGGACTTTTCCCAAACACACTAAACTCGAGCCCAAACTCCAAATAGATTTACAACCTTCCTTGTAACATCTAAAGAACTATTTCCAACAGTTTTGCCTCTACCTTAGTCAATGAAGTCCCTTACAATAAACAAATGAGTGCCTACTAGAATCTCTGGACATAATCAAGATCCTATCTTGGAACCTCTAAGAAAACTGCTTTTACAAACTAAAATGTAGTGATAAATCTTGATAGGAATAGGTTCTTTGTTATGGAAGCTTCTTCAAGATCTTTGTGTAGAACTGGAACACCTGTGGCAGGCCTGTTTTGATCTTGGTCTCAAACTCCAAAGGTTAGATGTCTTCCAACTCTCCAATCAACTTAAATTGGAGTTTCTTGGAAGGCTAAATTATACTTGTGGGTTACACTAAGGCGATCAAGGACATATATGATGGTAAAGACTCGGGTAAGGACGGTGGAAGGAGACTTGGAGCACTTTCCGATTTTGATGGGTTTACACGGGGATCAACATACACCTTATTGCCTTGGTGATGGATACAATGACGAAATTCAGATGGAGGCCATGGTGTGTCATTTGCAGTGTTTCAGAACACGAGCATTGAATTATTACATTGGATCATTGATGATTAAATTAGCATTAGAAAACGACTTGAGTTTAAAAAGTTCAGGATGGGCAATCCGTGAAATTCAAGTGCAAAAATTGAGTGACATAATGCGTGAGGCTGATGTAGAAGTGATGTTGGATACACAGGTCATCAAAAAAGGAAATTTCAAGTGTCTTGCATCTATTATTCAAGGGAATAGGGAGATCATTAGGATGTTGCTACTTCCATAATTGGTGTAGGATGGATAAAATGAGCTCGAATTGAGAGTCTTACGTGATAAGAATGTGGCAACAAAACTCATAGGCAAGTTCTATAGAGTGGTATAGATCGGCTTTGTTCTATGGAGGGCGCAGTGTTGACGATCCAAGAATGCATGTTTAGAAGATGAAAGTTGCGGAGACATATGAGGATGTTGCAATGGATGTATGAGCATATTAGGAGAGATAGGATTAAGAAAGAATATCCGGGATAAGGTGGGAGTGGCTTTGATGGAGGATAAGATGTGTGAGGCTAGGCTGAGGTGGTTCGAGCATATGAATAGGAGATGCATGGATGCTAAGTGCGGAGGTGTGAGAGGAGTTGGCTATGCATGTTTCAAGAGAGGTAAAGGTAGGCAGAAAGCTTTGAGGAGGTAATTAGACATGACATGGCGTAGTTTCAGCTCTGGACTTTGACCTTAGATAAAGGTATGGAAACTACGGATTGAGACAGATAATTCGTAGGTAACGGTGTGTTGTCTTGCTTTCAGTGCTCATTAGTAGTCGTAGTATTGTTCCTATAATAGTTTAACTGTATTTTGATTTTTGTTACTATCATTGTTTCTTATACCTCGATTGCTCGTATTGTTGTGGTGTAGTTTTTACTCTTTTACTGGCTGTTGTTTTTGTTATTATCTTTGTTACTTCTTTTTCAGGACTGCTTTAGACTATTTCTTTTAGTGGAGATTATCAGGAAACAACACCTCTACTATGAGGTAGGGTTAAGGTTTGTGCCTTGTATCCTCTAGATTCTGCTTTGTGGATCTCTGCACTGGGTATGTTGTTGTCGTTGCTTCTTCTTCTTGACGTATACGGGCTTATTAGTCTCCTCATTTAAAACTAATTCGTGTGCAGCATGGTAACTTCCTTGTATAGCTTTCAGTTCCTTGTTGAATTGAATTCTCACATATTGAAATTCTCTAAGGAATCCTAGTGCTGCGTGAACACCTTCATTCTTCTTCTATCTTGACAGTCTCCTTCTCTGCTTAGAGGAACAGGTTCTCAAATGGGTTCCTCTGACAGTGTTGCTTGCATATTCACTTCTTCTTGGAGATCTATGAGGATATGGTTCTTGATACTTCTTCCTTCATTCTTCAGCATGTGGATTGACACTTGTACACAATTTGTCAATCATCAAAACTTCGCATGATCTTGAATGTAGATCTAGAGATCATTGTGCTTCAACTGAAGAGACCCAGAAGAGCAGGTGTCCTTACAAAAAGAAGGAAATATATAGTCCGGATAGGCGACATAAGCTGCATCTGCAGTGAGCTTAAGCACTTGTGTTTTTATCAAGATCCTAAAAGCTATGGTACTATCTTAATCTAGATGCTGAATCTGTTGTGCCCCATTGAAGATTGAGTACTTCTATTGAATTGGTTATAGACTATATACGAAGTTTAGGCTACTGAAGTAGCTAAGTTAGGCTAAATGAATTAGGAAAGTTATAAACAAAGGAAGATGCCTAATGCCACGAGGTTTCTAACTATTACATAGTTTGAATGAAAATTCTATACTATTACCTAGATATATTCTAATACCTTGACTTCCAACAGAATTAATGTTTGACCTTTTAGTTTCTTGGTGATTCTCATCGAAGTTAGATCCTTGATATCGTAGTCATCAACTATGAATACAAAATTTAGTACATATTTCATTATAATACTGACATCCAGAGTACATCAACTGAACCATGTGAATATAGAGTTGTTTGGGCCTGTTGTATGCAGTGGATGTCTATTTGGGAGCTGTAATTTGGAAGTTTTGTGTTAATAGAACCGATGTATTCTCTTAAGTAATTATCTTATAGATTCTTCTTTTATCTAGAAAAAGAAATGATGTATCCTCAGATTTACATACCTTTTCATTCTGTAGAGATATTGGATTTCTAATTTATATGGTTTTTTGTTCAAGCATTTTCCCACAATTAAAGATGCACATATTTTTTATTTATACAGACGTAAGATTCAGATTTTACACAAAAGTTTCTCAACTATTTTCTGCATTTTCAATAGGGTGCAATCATGCTTGTACTTCTTATTATATACAACTGTTCTGACCAAGTTCTGAGCAGTAGAAAACGAAAACAAGCCAAGTCCAGAGAAGCCGGTGCAAGTGCAAGGGAAAGTGCTCAGGCACAAAACAGTAAAATCTAACCTTATTTAGCATAGGTCTCAATTGTCGAAGACATTCTCCCGTAGAAAGTCAACAAGGCAGGACATGCAGAAGGATAGTGATCAAAATAAATCTGGTGAAGATTCTTGACGCCTTGCCCCCAGGTATGTCTCAGGCAAAAGCAAACCAACACAACCTCAACAAGATGATCAATGAATCTGAAGACGACCAGCCTGATAGTCAAGGTTCCAACATTGAAACTGGGGATAAAAGATTCAGAAAGGACAAGGGTAAACAATTACACTCAAGGACTCAGATTTTAGATATGCATATGGACAAATCGAGAAGAAAAAGCTCTGCAGGAGCAAGAACAAAAGATATGACGTTTTCTGGAGTAATCAACATGGCAAGTGAGTTTGAGATAAGGCCAGACACTATTGAGGTTCACTTTAAAGATTTGACACTTACTTTAAAGGGGAAAAACAAGCATCTTTTGAGGTGTGTAACAGGGACATTATCACCTGGCCGTGTTTCTGCTGTTATGGGTCCATCTGGGCTGGAAAGACAGCATTTCCTATCTGCATTGACTGGTAAAGCTGCAGCAGGGTGTACTACAACTGGTTCAATTCTCATAAATGGAAAGTCTGACTCTATTCAGTCATACAAGAAAGTTATTGGCTATGTTCCTCAAGATGATATAATTGCATGGAAATTTGACAGTGGAGGAAATCTTTGGTTTAGTGCTCGATTAGGTATGCCACAATAGCTTTGTTACTATTTACCTAAAGCTTAATTATTTCTGACTCAACATCTTCCAAGTTGCCATATTTTCTGACGGTCATGATTTCAAGTTGAATGGTAAATCTTTATTTAATATGAAAAGTTTTGATTTAGAATTTGATTTTGTTCTCCAAATGTTCTAAAAAGTATGTTTTCAAGTTACCAAAGTTATTCTGTCTTTTTGCATGTTTCTTATTCGTACCTTGATCTGCTATTTCAAGAGGTTATTGAGTCCAGTAATTTGGTGTTTCCAAAAGTTGTGCTTTCTTTGTCCTAATCATTGGATTTCTGCATGATGCCCATGGTGATTTTGGAGTAACTCTCTCAGATACTTGTTAACTTTGTGTTTGCAATGGATTTTTGAAAGTATTACGTTTTGAGGGATGCACTTCAAGATATTTGAAAAAAATCGGAAACAAAAACTAAGTACCTCTTTTTATTATCTGGAAAGAGTTTTGCTTCTTGTTTCTTTTGGTTGCATAGTTTTCCACTACTAACTTCACATTAATTCTTATCTGCTCATCAATGTTGAATCGTTCTTCCAGATTGTCTGCTGATTTGGCAAAACCAGAAGGTTTTGGTTGTTGAAAGAGTCATAGAGTCCCTCGGATTGCAACAGGTGAGATTCTCTTGTGGGGACAGTGGAGAAGCGAGGTATCTCTGAGTCCAGGAAGCGAGTAAATGTTGGGCTTGAAATGGTTATAGAACCTTCTTTGTTAATTTTAGATGAACCAACTTCTGGTCTGGATAGCTCTTCATCTCAGTTATTGCTTAGAGCACTTCGTCGTGAAGCTCTTGAAGGAGTAGTCATATGCATGGTGGTTCATCAACCAAGGTAATGTTTCAATCATAGTTTCTTCCCTTCAGTCTTCCAACCAAATGCTCATTGTACTACATATTGGAATGTCTTCCGATATAACAAGCTTCAAAATACTACTCTGGAAACCTGAAGCATGGTAGTAGGAGGTTTCCAGCAGTCATATAAAAAATTTTGCTCTCCGTTCCTACATTGGAACACCATTCTGACTTTGGGTCTCATCTTGAGACTTCTTTATTAGT
The DNA here is from genome assembly GCA_018107945.1 of Datura stramonium. NCBI lineage: Eukaryota > Viridiplantae > Streptophyta > Magnoliopsida > Solanales > Solanaceae > Datura > Datura stramonium. The sequence continues at coordinate 223,813 of JACEIK010001523.1, read as the reverse complement.
CCTGTTTCTAGAGGCTTCAAAGTAAGAGAATAACTTTTTATATCTATAGCTAGATTTCTTCTGATCATTTCTTAATTGCACATTCACATATAAAACCCTTGTTGCTTTTGTTTGCAGAAGCCAATAGAATAAATGATATTTAGCTAGATTTCGTAACAGATAGATGTCTGTTAATTGCTGATCGTCGTCCTCGATTTATTAGATTATTGTCATGTTCTGTATTTAGTTATAAGCGTGTTACCCAAAAGTTGTATTCTCCTCTGATAAATGACAGAAAATCTAACTTGTTTCCGAAAGCTATACTTTGTTTAGGATGTTTGACGATTTATATACAGCCAAGGGTGGCCCTGACAGCGCTATCATGGACCAGTATCAAAAAGTTGAAGAGTACTTTTCAGAATTGGAATCAATGTCCCAGATAAATTAATCCTCCAGATCCCACTTTCAATTATAATTTTAGAGAATTTATAAACTTCCAGCAAGTATAGGAGTAGCTATAAAGATCTTCCTCTTAGATGGATGCTTCACAATCAGTTTATGCAGTACCACCAGACAGCCTTCTTCTTCCGGATCAGAAGCTTCTTCGGCTGGTGATAGTTCAGCTCATGGAGGAAGTCTGGCAGCGTTGGTCTGATCAATCTTTTGAGAGCTATGGTCGGATGTCAGATCCATGTTGAACAGAAGAAGGACCATACAGCACAATCTTTTGGCATCAACGGACTTGTCGAACCGAAAAGCACTGAGTGTCTCCTCAATATAGATATTTCCTTGGAAGGTATGACTAGCTCCCTTCATTTCCAATACCATACTTTTTATTTATTCATTGATATATGTAGCAGGTCCTTTATTTTGTTCTTCAATTCCTGTGTAGACTGTTTTGAATCTGTCAGTGTGCTTTCCTATAGTTAGACTATATATATTTAACCAGAATAAGCTGGCAAAGAAGAACTGCAGTATTATATTAATACATGGCTAAGAGGAAGAAGATCAACACTTTGGATGTGTGGAAGTGAAAGTTCCCTTTGCATTGATTGAAGAAGCAATACTTATACAGGAAAAAAATGTCTAACCGCCTAAGTATCTCAACAAACTAACAGCTGTCAACAGCTGGCATCTAACAAACTAAGTAATCCTAACTAATCAAAGAATTAACTATTTGACTAATAAGGGTACAAAGAATGCTGCTCTAGGTACTACTGCAATTACAAATAAAATTTAAATGCCAATATCCCCCTCAAGTTGGAAGTGAGTGAGCAACGCCCAACTTGTCTAAAATGGCTGCATGTTTTACACCAGTGAGGGCTTTAGTAAGGACATCAGCTAGTTGAGTGGTAGTGCCGACATGATGCAAGGAGAACAGACCTTCTTGGAACTTCTCTCACAAAGTGGCAAGCAACTTCAATATGCTTAGTCCTTTCATGGAAAACAGGATTTCGGGCAATGTGGAGAGCTGATTGACTATCACAATATATTGAGATAGAATGGGAAAGACAGTCAACTCTTGCAATAATCCGTCATTGAAACCAACTCACCAACTACTTTCCTCAAAGACCTGTATTCTGCCTCAGCTTAGGACAATGAAACAGCTTCTTGCTTCTTGCTTCTTGGACTTCCAGCTGATGGGACTATTTCCTAGGAGAACTAGATAAGCACTCATAGATCTTCTTGAGTCTGGAAAAGGATGCCCAATCAGAGTCACAGAAAGCTTCAAGTGGTACAATGTGGATCTGTGGACATGAATATACCCTTTCAATGCCTTAGCAGAAGTGAAAGGCAGCACAGGAGAGGTTTCTCTGTGTTCCTGCATAAAGTGGCTAAGATGTTGTGGTATGCCTCTAGGAATCTCTGGTACTTTCAATTTCATGATTGTATTCCAGGCTGAGCATAACATCCTTATGCACCCTCCAACCTGGTGTTAGTCAAAAAATTCAGCTTCCGAACAAATTGTAGTAATCCCAGGATCCTTCAGGAGCAAGGTCCTTCTTTGGCTTTGAGTTTGACATTGGGATCAAGGGGGTGGTAAAACTGCTATATCTCATGCAATCATACTCCTTCAGAAGGTCAGAAAAAATTAGAACAAATTTCCTCTAAGGAAATAATGGCTCCATCTTCCTTCTGTAGTCTTACAAACCTAAAAAGTAATGTAACCTTCCCAAATCCTTGATCTTGAAAGTATCAAGTGAGGAAATATACTCAAAGTCTCAATCTCATACAGGTTGGTGCCAGTAATGATTACATCATCAACATAAGTACCACAAGATCATGGAATTGTCTGACTTCTTATGAAATAGTGGTAGTCATAGAGATTGACTGTATCCTTTAGGTGAAGTGCACTCTGTGCTTCTTTACCATTGCCTACTTGCCTGTTTAAGGCCATATAAGGACTTATTCAGCTTGCAAACTAAACTTGAGCCAGAAAGATCCAGACCTAGTGGAGGTTCCCATATAAACCTCTTCATGTAGGTCACCATGCAGAAATACATTATTGACATCAGTTGACAGATATCCCAACCTTTTTTGACTGCAATGGCCACCAGGAATCTTACAGTTGTCATTTAACAACTGGAGAAAAAGTCTCTGTATAGACAATTCCTTCTTATAAAGTATAGCCCTTAACCACAAGCCTGACTTTGTATCTCTCAACCCTTCCATCAACTCTATATTTTATTTTGTATACCCATCTGCATCCAATGGCCTGTTTACCTGCTGGCAGTGGGACCAAATCCCAATCCATTGCCTTGTAAGCCTCAAACTCCTGTGTCATTCCCATTTACCAAGCTGGATTGATGGCTGCCTTATGAACCTGGCTCATTCTCAACACAAACATTTGCAAAAAGGTTTCAGTATCATGGATTGATCAGGTGCTATGTGATGTTTTATCAAAAGCAAACTGAGAGAAAAATTGGAAGGTTTGAGTGGCAGAGATGGAGTGAACATTGTTTTTGAGGTGAGCAGGAACTCTAGGTTCCCTGAGAGACTTTCTCAGTCCTGGTCCAGGCAAAGGATTTGGTGCTGAAGTGGAGGGATATGAATTAGGTGAATGAACAGTTAGTGGTGACATTGTATTGTTGGGAATGACAGGATGTGGCCTAGGTGACATTTGATCAGTCATAACATTTGGACTCCCTTGATTGTTCTGCGCAGAAACTGAAATTTCTTTCTCATGTGGGAAGTATGAATCAGAAGTGAGAATGACATTGGGGAATGGAAGGACTGGACTCGGCATTATAAAGACCAGAAGGAAATATAACCATGAAAAATGAAACATCTAGAGACATGTATCTTCTTAGTGGCCTGACCCAGAACCTTGTATCCCTTAGTGCCAAAAGGATAACCAACAAAAGCATGTGAGTTGTTTCTTGGTTCAACTTATCTCTAGGTTCTTTGTATTGTGGGGTAGCATAAACAACCAAAGACTCATATGAGCATAACTTGGTCTTTCCTTATTCAAAATTTCAAGAGGGCATCTGTTTTGGAGAACTGTCGTGGGTAGTCTATTGATGATATAGGTTGATGTCAAGATGCATTCATCCAAATATTTAGCTGGAAGTTTTGATTGGAAAAGGAGTGCTCTGGCTGTTTTCAAGGAGGTAATTGTGTAGTTTTGATTGGAAAGGTGCTCTGGCTGTTTCAAAGGAATTATTATGTTTCTTTCCACCACACAATTTTGTTGAGGTGTGTAGGGACAACTCTTTTGATGGATAATTCCTTTGGATTGAAAGAAAAGGTTTGCTTCAGAAGTGGAAAATTCCAAGTCATTGTCTGATCTCACTGACGATAATTGGTTTTAAACTGATTTTCAACCATAGATGTGAAACTTTTGATTACTTGTAAAGCATTGCTTTTGCAAGACAGCAAATGTGTCCAAGTGCATCTACTGTAATCGAGGAAATATTCTCAATTGTCATGGGTAGGCACATGGTAGGGTCCCCTGAAGTCTATGTGGAGTAATTCAAAAATGTAGTTTGAAGTTTGTTCTCTAAGGAAAGGGTGATTTTATTTCATGTCTGGCCATGGGCCAAATGGAACAAAAGGAAAGGCTGTTTCGGAGAAAAATTTACAGGAATGGAGGTTATACCTTTCATCTTACTAAAGGAGCATGTCCAAGACTGTGATGCCCCATCCAAATCAACTTCTCACCTGACCACAGGGTTATTGATGGGAAGCATTGCCTTCCACACATGAATTTGTGACATTACATGATTGTTACAGTGTATTTTATTGAAAGTAGAAGCAGAAATGCTATTGCCAGTGGAACATTCACTAGAACAGAAAGTAGGGACAGAAATGTTATTGCTAGTGGCACTATCACTGGAACAGTAAGTAGAATCAGAAAAACAGGAACGGGATGTGAAACTGCAGCAAGACTTGGTGATCCTTGCTTGAGTGGCTGAATTCCTGAGCAGTGAACACATGAGATATAACCGTCCTCCACTTTACCAATTTCAGAGGCCTCTTAGTTGAAGGGCCTGTGAAACAAGTTTTCAGTAAAAGAATTTTGTAGATCAGAAGTTAAGCAGTATACAGAAATAAGGTTATATTTGAAGGAAGAAACAAGAAGAACTCTATGCAAAATGATCTCAGGAGTTAAAGTCACATTACCAATCTCAGTCACCTTGACTTTATATCCATTGGGAAGACTAACAAGTATAGGGTATGGCAAGTATCTAATATTTGTCAAGCTAGACCTCTTAAGTCTATGTTAGTTTGAAGTGCATCAATCTTGAATCATGTATTATTACTGGTGCAAACATTTGCATGAAAACTTACCAAAATCAATTGAAGAAATTTTACTTGAGCAGACCACAATACCTGCAAAGTTCACAGCTCCACTGGTGATGTTGTCATTTAATGCTTCTCTTGCATTGCCAGCATGAAAATGCTGTAAAAGATTTACCAATTGTCCATATTGTTCCTTGGACAGAGTGATGTTTTCCATATGATTCACTTCATCATTCTTTGGCATCAAATCTGAAGGAGGACCATACACATTAGCTGCTGTCCTTTTTTCCTTCCAGTCAGAGTTGTTTTTATTGTACCTATAACCTTGACTATGACCATTATAATGGTTTGACTTTGGTGTGGAAAGGTTGAGGTTATGTGATGGAAATCCATGTAATTTGAAACATCTATCCCACAATTGTGCCCTGGCTTTCTACAATACTCACCTACAGGTCTAGGTCGACTATTGTTAATCTGAGGAGAGTAGTTTGTTCTGAAACCTCCATTATTTTCCACCATTACTTCCAGATGTACTAATTGCCACCAGTTTCTCAGAGCTTTTAGCATTCAAAGATGATGAACCAGATCCTATAATGCCCCCAGGCTATCTCCCTTTGTTTCTCATCCTGGATCATTAGAGAAAATGCTTGTTCCAAAGATGGCCAAAGGACTCATCATCAAATCTTCCCCTAACAGCAGTGTAGACTTCATTTAGTCCATAAGAAGTGAATTAATCTTCTATCTTGTTCAGCCTTATGCATACTTTCCTTTGCCCTGCAAGTGCAATTACAGCTGCACTGAGTTTTAGCATTCAAACTGTTCAATTCTTCCCATAGCTTCTTCATCCTCGTGTAATATCCAGTGATATCCAGAGTTCCCTGTGACGGATCATTGATTTCTTTCTGGACTAGATACAGTTTAGTGCCGTTTGCTTGATAGTGTGATCCTCCAATTCATTCTACAATTCTGGCTCTTTTATTGGCATACTCACACTGTCAGCAATGTCCTTATCAAGGACTTCAAAATACACGATGAGGCCATATCATCACATCTCTCTCCCATAGCGATAATCGAAGATTCTACCAGGTTTCTACACTCTCCATTAACAAATCCCAATTTGTTCTTCTGAATAACGATCGCAACACACACGATAGTTTATATCGTCCACCAAACACAACGAACCAGGTCCTTACTGGTTCCTTAACGAAAAGCAGAAACTAAATAACACAAGAAATTTTACATGAAACCTCTTTGCCCAGAGAGTAAAAACCACAACCTACACTGGTAGGATTTTCAAACTCCACCCTAAAACAAGCTGAACAGTTCAGATTACAACTCCATGTAACCTAGAAATTAACCTATTAATCCCTTCCCCCTTATAAATACACTCTATTGTAAGCCTTTGCAATAACTCTATTACAAAGAAAACCAAGGCTAACTCCTAGCCTATCAAACAACACAATTTTACAACAAAAAATTAGCACCTACGAATGCTTCTCATAAGAGGAGTAGGTTTACAAATTAGAACAAAAGACCAAAAATCAGCAACCTAAGAACTTCAGCAATTCCATTGAAATGGCTCTGGTTCTTATTGTTGTTAGTCTTGTCTTGGATAGCTTTAAGAGAGAGGAAGTGTCCTTCTGGTGTGTTTGCAAAAGTGAAGACCCATTTGTCTTGCGTCAAGTCTATATCAAGGATGAGATTGAGACAAATGGGATATTGTCCAACCGGATAAATGATAGGAGACGATAGCGGTCACGCCACTGTGTTGTGGCAGCCGGCCCAGGCTGTAAGTTATTGACAGCTGTGAGGGATTGACTTTGCTAGAGATAAATCTGGTCCCTGATCTGGTCCTCCGATAGGTTTGCTTTGCGCGTCAAATCATCAAAACTTATGTATTACTCTTCAAGGTCTCTATGCTGCATCAACACCTCTTTTCTTTGGATCTGTACCCAATCCCACTGAATGGAACTGGCACTAGCGCCCGCACCTAGGACATCTAATGGATGCATGTATAGAGGACCAGTAGAGTTGACGACAGTTTGATTCCAGCAACAGCCATAGAAATTCACTCCGATTGACAATTCGTCAAATGAAAGGAAATCGAAGAGAAGAGAGGAAAAATAAAGCAGCGATTGAAGAAACAATCAAAAATTACAAGCAGATTGTATAAGACTCAGATCTGGGGTTGTACGTCAGGTCCTTGTTCTTTCAAGGAGAATGACCAGCTTCAAGCAGAAACACCGATAACATCAAGTTAGTAACAAGAATAAGCTGAAGAAAAGAAGAGCTTCAGAGTGACTAACAATGGCTACATGGCTAAGAGGAAGAAGATCAACACTTTCTATGGTGTGGAAGTGAAGAAGTTCACTTTGCGTGATTGAAGAAGCAGTACTTATACAGAGGAAAAAATGGCTAACCGCCTAAGTATCTCAACAAACTAACAGCTGTCAACAGCTGGCATCTAACAAACTAACTAATCTAAACAATCAAAGAATAACTAACTGACTAATAAAGGTACAGAATGCTGCTAGGTACTACTGCAATTACAAATAAAATTTAAATGTCAATAATATTTATATAGTGGCTAATATGTAGCGCCTGACAAGCAGATGTGAGGTATTTAGTCACAGTTTATGGAAAATATATTGCACAGCAGGTTCTTTGTTTATGAATATTTCAAGTTAGTCTGTGATATTTGATGAATGGCATCTACTAACAATTTAGTGAATATTAATTAGACTGGGCAAGCAGCGGCCCTCGCGAAGCGAGGATACAATCAGTTGATTTTCTTATACTATTGCTTGCTGGGATCTGTTTAGGAACACTTGCTAAAGTGAGCGATGAAAGCTTTAGACACAGGTTATCTTTACACAGTCATTGCAGTTTGTAAGTTAAAACTTTGAGAGAGCTTATATATGTACTTGTCTTATTTTACTTCAGCATGTACAATTGGTCAAATGAAGCATGCCCAAGTTTAAGACAGATGGCTTTTTATTTCTGAACTTTTGAGCAAAGGAAGCTTACAGTTTTAGAAGGTGCATCAAATTCTGAGTTATGCTTGAGAAATTTGCGAAACACAGATCATGATTTATAGTAGCAGTTAATCTCTAACTCATCACTAATAAATCCATTTCTTTCTTAACAATTCGAAAGGGTTTTTGCAAATACAATATATGCTGCACTTGGAGATTAGCATACGGTGTGAATTATCATATCAAGCTGGCCAACTCTTTTCTAGTTGAATAAGTAATTCTGTTCTGTTTTTGGACTTCATTACTAGTCACAAGCATTATTACTAACAGACATAAAGCATCCTGAATCTCAAAAATGGCAAGATATGTGAACTGAAGTATAATAGGAGAAGAAAAGCGAAGCTGCTAAGCAGTGAGCAAATATAGCCTCTTCTTCACACCTAACCCGTGGATTCTATGATGGAGAGTTTAAGATTAAGAACTTGGATAATGATTAAGCATGGTATCTGTTAATCTAAAAAGAGTATGTCATCCTCTACATGGTAGAAAACCATGAAACTTCTAAAAGAAAATTATTAATATGGTTCCTTTTGCTTGATGTTTCCCCATTCTTTCTGAAATTCATACCTTTGCAGCAATCCTAAATCAGCCTTTTTCACATATGTGCTAAAACCTTGTTCTGATCCAACATAATATTTATTTATGACCTTCCAGCTCTCTTTCGGCAAGATTACAGCATTAGAGGTCATTTGCTCTAGATAAAGTATACTACTGAAGCGCATCCGAGAAAACCTTCATGAGGCTTGGCTTACTTTATGGCCAAGGATACATGACCATTTTCAATACAATTGTAAAGCCTGCAGTTTATCTATCCATGTTCTATTTCTTCAATAATCCAAGATCCACTATTTGGGAGTAAATTACACTAATCTTGCTGTGTTTTATTCAAATTAAGGAATAGCTTATGCTTTGGCCATCTACTTTGAACCTGGTCCAGCCCAACTGGTGGGTGTTTTGGACTTAAATGGTGATATAATATGAACTCTATACTGTGATTCTATGCCCACAAACTAATTTTGCCTGTCAGTGGTGGTATTGCTACCAGTTGTTTTGACTCTCGTTGCAAACCAGGGCGGTGACCCATATGGCACAAATAGGAAATTTTTGCTATCCTAAGTGGGCTTTGGAAGCATTTTTGCTTGCAACAGCTAGAAGGTTCAATTGGCATTCTTTCTCTCTTTGATAAATTCTGCTGGGACACTTAGCTTGTCATTGTATAAGGCATTCAGAATCAAATGTATCTGTCTTTGGCATTCTTAAAGCCAAGTCTGGACAATGTTAAAGAAGTTGTTCAAGCGTAAAGTTCCTATTCTTTTTATTTTATTTTTTATTTTGCTTCCAGGTACTCTGGTGTGTGGCTGATCTCAAGATGTGGTTTACTAAAGACAAAGACTATGATCTTGGTGACTGGTATCATGCTTGCTATACCTCATCCTTGTGGGCATTCTCAGCCGTTGCGTGGCATTCTTCTGTTTGGTGATGTTCCAGAAAAAATAAGTCATCTCTGTTCTCTTGCTTCATTGCTTGGCATTCTAGCACACTCATGGTAGAATGCAGATTTGCGAACTCAACTAATCAAAATGTTAGAGTCCTTGTCAATAACCATTTGTACAAGAACTATATATGACTATCTTCCGGCCACAGTGTAAATGGTAAAAAATGGTCTGTGGTAGCCTTTGAAGTCCAACAATTTTGGCAGAAATGTAAATGTACATATGAGCTAATTTTAGTTTCTCTGGAAGTGTTACCTTGCTTCCTGAATCTTGTAATTAGCTATGACCTTCGAAATGGCAGAATCCGTCTTGTTTCTTAATTTTATATTTGAACTCTTGGAAGATGACCAGGCAATCGTTGTGCAATTACTCTTCGGCATTTAAGACTTTTTAATGAAAAATCTGATCTGCCACGGCTAAATCCTTCCAGATCATCTTCATTCAGATGACTTCGGAATATACCTTAATGTTCCTTTAGGATATCTTCTGCTCTGTTGTAAATAAGTGAATTGTTTTAAATGCCCAAATATGGCTCCTTAAGAAAGCCCTGTTTTGAAAAAAGATTTACCTCTTTAATATTTTCTTGATTATGTAAAACTCTCTCCTCTTAAATAAGGGTAAAATTAAAGAATTATTAAAAACATTAAAATATTAAAAAAACAAAAAAAACATGTAATTTAATTAAAATTAAAATTAAAATATCATTTATTTTAAATGAGAAAGTATAATTTTATATAGCCATTACCTACGTGTTTTACATTGTCGAATCAATCCAGAAGACCTTTCATTTTATTATTACCGGCACCGATTTATGATTACTGTGATACTAAGGCATCATAAATGCAGACCACTCGTGGTGGTTTGAGTTCTTTTTCTTTTTCTTTTTTTTTTTGTTGGATTTAACTGATTCTCCTTTTGACTTATAATTTATTTGGTCAAATTTTTTTATTTTTTTTATTTTTTTTATTTTTTTTAGAAGATTTGGATTTTAAAAATATATTCTTTTATTTTAATGGTGTTTTTAATCTTTAAATTTAAAAAATAATTTTAATACAACAACAACATGAAACATTCAAAAATTATATAATTAAAAATATTTTTAATTTTTTTAATTTTTTTAATTTTTTTAATTTTTTTAATTTTTTTAATTTTTTTATCTTTTTTGATTTTTTTAATATTTTTAATTTTGAGATTTAAAAATATTTATTTTTTTTAAAAGTTTGATCAAATATCTTATTTTTAAAGTAATGCTTTACCTTCAGGAGGTGATCAAATAGGCTCATGGTGAATTTTACTTTGATGGCACGACTAATCAAAATGGGTACGGAGCAGGGAGCATGGGATGTTGATGGGTACCCACTGCCCGCTTTTGCATTATTTTTCTTTGGCCAAAAAGGTGAACAAGAAGAGCGTTTTGTCCTCCTTTTCTTAATCATTTATTGACATTTTGACATTGTTTGTCGAAACATTTAATTCCGTTTGGTAGTAGAATAAGTTTTTAAATTAAAATTTATTTCAGTTATTTAATTTAACTTAATATATAAATTACTTATATATTATAGGGTGTATTAATCTATATAAGGAAATAAAGAGATAACTAATTCATGAATGACTAAAGCTATCTCTTAATTTTTCTAAATTTCCTTTATTAAAAATTTAAGGGTATAATTGTAAAAAAAAAAAATTTACACAGAGTTTTAAATCAAACACGATATATTCAATTTTAACACAATAAATTACATACATAATAAAAGATAATCTCAATATCATAATCTTTTTATTTTAACAATCATTATATTATTAAATCATATATTAATAATTCCGGCATTACTTGTATTCGTGCGGAATGATATCTTACTAACTTTGTTGTGAGTATATTGTTTTGGTTTGAATACTAGTATTCCAAGATAAATCTTTGTCAAATAGAACTACTTACCACTGTACTTTGATAGAGACATCAAAAGAGGGGCTACTAATATTTTGACTTTTCTATTAGGCAAAAGTATCTCTCTTTTGTTAAAGTGTCCGAGAAAATTGTTTGGCGTATCAAATTAATTGAAATTAGGCGTGTTGATCAATTTCGAAACTTTCAAAACTCAGACTTATGTCAACTAGTAGTAAAAACAAAGTGCTAAAATTGCATAAAGAATAAATCAAAGTTTTAAGAAAAAAATGTTTAGAAATTAGGATCAATGTATTTCTGTTAAGAGTGTTAGGACAAAATCCATTTCTTATCATATTAACATGCTTCCTAAGTGAAAGAAACAATTTCACAATAAGTAACACAGACATAACCCCCACGGAGAACTATCTATACTTCCTTTAAATAAGTTTTGAAATTTTATTCATTTAAGATAATCTTTCTATTTTATTTTAGGTGAAACTACTTATTACTATTAATTTATTTTTAAAAAAGGAAAGACGAAGGGAATTATTTAAAAATGTTTTACAGGAATGGAACAACTCTTCTATTGAGTATATTGACAAAAACACGAAGCAGAGTTGGTAGACTCGTGTCATTTTCAACCTCAACCTTCGTTACAAGTGCAGAAAAGGCTTTTTTCCTGTTTTCCTTCCACAAAAAAATGGGACTAATATTTTAAAACAAAGATTATAGCAGCCGCCTACTTTAGTTTATTAGACTCAAAATAATTGGAATATTCATTCCTCCATTCTTTGCCCTTTCATCATTCTGTAAACTCAATCCCTATTCTTTTGACCTGGTTTCATCACATCACAACATTCAATTCAATAAGAAAAGCTTCTCTCTTTAACTATGAATTCAGTAGATGGTACCAAATTCTGAAAAATCCCCAGTTTATCATCCCTTCTTTATGTGTAAAACGAAAATGGCAGTTAATGCTGCACAACCCATTTCAAGCCCATCAAGGAGATCTCGCTCTTCAACAACCACCAAAAGTTCTTCTACACAAGCACAATCTCTATCTTCAGCATCTTCTACACAACCACCAAAGCCGTCTCTAAATCCCGCCCATCAAACAGCAGCAACAGAATCAGTTACGTCAATTCGGTTCGGGTCGGGGTCCGAATACCACCTTGACACCTCCGTCGCAACCACCTCTGTCTCCAGCCAGGCATCACTTTCCAGACTCCGATCATCGTTGCCGGATAATCCTCAAGTCTATGATTTCTCCGACATCCGTGCTGCCACCAACAACTTCCTTGCAAAGCGTTACTCTTCCACCTCTTCCTCCCAATCGTGGCGATGCACGCTCCATGGCAAAGATGTAATTATCTTCCAACGAAGAATCCAGAAATCCATGGAGAAATCTGAATTGAGGGCGAAATTATCAGTTATCTGTAGAAGTCACTACAAAAGTATAATTAAACTACTTGGTGCATCAATTTCTGGCGATCACATTTACTTAGTATATGATTTTGTCGTCGGTTCTAATCTTTCTCTCTGCCTCCGAAACCCTAGAAACCTAGCTATACGGTTCTCTCTACTTGGATGTCTCGAATGCAAATCTTTAGATGTTTGCTCACAGTCTGGATTATATACACACTTTACCGGTTTGGAGATGGATCCAGTTCACAAGTATATGAAACAGTGGAATCATCGTCACGGAGCCTTCCTTTAACGCAAAGAATTTGTCATTTCAGACGGCGGAGCTTTGCAGTGCAACCGAGCAAAGGCCGTGACGAATGGCGGTGAGATCTGCGAGGAGGCATCAACAGATTCAATGCCGGATCGCAGGGGATCGGCGACTAGGGGTCGTGAGTTTGAAGGCGTGAAAGGTTACATGTCACCGGAGTTTCAGCTAACAGGAGTGGCGACACAGAAGTCCGACGTGTACGCATTTTAAAGGTTGTACTGTTGGAATTATTCTCCGGCGAAGAGCCTGTGAGGTTCAAGTACGACAAGGCAACCGGAAATTACAGTAAGATATCCGTTATAGCTACGGCGAGGGAAGTGGTAGAGTGCGGTGGCGATGGGGAGGAAGACGACGGCTTAGGAGCGGAGAGGCGGTTAGGGGTGGGTGGACCGGGTTGAGTGACTCGTTCCCGGTCAAGGTGGCACAGAAGGTAATCCGATTGGCGTTGGATTGTCTACGTGGAACCAGATAATAGGCCCGACATGACCGCGTGGCGGTGAATATCAAGCTGTATTTAGAGTCCAAATTTTGGTCGGATCGGGTCAAAATGCCCACGGAAATATCCGTGTCATTAGCACCTCGATAAGACGATAATTTTTCTTCATTTATTATTATGATTATCTGGTGAAATGTACTTTTCCAGAGAATAGTTGACACTAATCCACCAATTAGTTTAAGGAGAATATTTTTAGGCTGTTAATTTTTCATTTTTCAATTAGATTGTGACGCAACCTAAATGATTCCAGATAATGAAGGAAGACCACAGAACAAATATTTTATAGTAATGTCTTTCGTTGACCCAAATTATGAATGTTAAATATATTATTTTAGTATTTTGAATTTTTTAATATTTATTATTAATGTTGATTAAATTTTTAAAAATTAGAAGTGATTATTATATATATAAATTCTTTAAATCTTGCCAAGTATTCAACTAAAAATTTTATGTGACTCTCATAAACTTGATGATTTGAGAATATTTACTTACAAACACACTCCACAATGAGTACTGTGTAATTTAATTGTTTAGATTTGGAAATTGATCAAATCATCAAATACGTGACCAAATTTTCATTTATATTTCCAATATTAATTAATTATTTCTCGATCAATGATTTACATGTAAATGATACGACTTTGATTTAGTATTTTCTACGCTTTTGGACCATCATTTGTGTTGCCATTCATGTGTCTAAAGCAAAATTGTTTGTCTGAACATAATCAATTGTCCTGACTTAACTGTACGATTTAATATGATAGACTCCTTTTCGCTTCTAACAAAGAGCAAGAAAAGAATCCAAATTCACACTGTATTCTAAAGATTTTCAAGCAGATTCTACGTTAAAATATGAAAGATTTTCTCATAATAAATAATTTTTTATGGAATATAAATTTGTATATTTTGTATTATTATATATAATAAGTTATGATCAAGTATAACTTTAATTTCAAAAGAATTTATACCTCAGTAAATATAAATTCAATTGCTAAACGATAAAATGAAAGCCAGTTAATTTAAAATATAAAAATTAAAGACCAATTTATTTAGAAGACAAAATGTGAAATTTTATTTTCTTTTGGGATAATATCTATCTAGACTGCACATTAAACGGTTTTGACTGAAGAAGTTGGACTTGCCTTAACCCGTTTAGGCCTAATTGCTTCAGATAATATAGGGACCAAAGCATCTGAATCTCTTTTGGGCTTCTCCAACGTTAATGTTGCTGGATCTCATTCCGGTTACTTTGTATAAATGTTTTTAATCTGAGGTAATTTTTAATTTTTATTCTTTTAAATTTATAATTATTAATTAATAATTATTTGATTAATTGTACTTAATTTGTATATTCATTTTGTTATTGTTTAAAAAATAAAAATTTTTAAAAAAGGCATAATGTTTGACACAAGTTATATCTCATGACATAAGTTCGCTAGCATGAACTTGTGTCTTATAAAGGTTAAATTATGCCTGAAGTTTAGTTTTTAATATTAAAGGTAAAAGATTTTACCATAAATTATTATAACTTATGTCTCGGACAAATAATTTCTAAAAATTTACTAATAAAATATATCATAATTAAAAATAATTTTATTTTTACTTAAATAATAAATAAAGATAAAATTTAAAGACTATTTATTTAAAAAATAAAATTAAAAATCACCTCGAAAGGAGCATTCCCAAAACTTTTTCTCATTTCCTACAGAGAGGACATCCATTACATCATCAATAGACCCACATCAAATCTTGGATGATTCTCTCCATTCATAATAGTGCTTAACTTTTTAAAAACATCTAATAAATCAATTTACTAAATAACATTTTATATTTATTATATTTTAATAGGTGTAAAAAAAATTAATATTTTTATTTTTAAAATAAGTGATATTTTTATTTTTATTTTTAAGTAAAACATATCAGAATCATTTGCGGCAGTAACACATGCAGTGCCATTTTTCAATCGATAATAATACACGCGAATCATTTTTCATCGCGGCATTAACATCGTAGAATCATTTTCCATCGTCACAGAATATAAATTTCAATAAAATAACCTAATGCACGCTATTAAACAATAATCATTGTGCAACAATAAAAGCAATATAAAATTTTTTGTCATATTTATATTAAGATAATGATGTCCCCGAATTTTCCCATAAGGGCGTCGGTGCTGTCCCGGAATATCGAGCCGTTTGTGAAAGAAAAAAATGATACTCAAAAACTATGGGAGAAATTAAGATTATGGTCCATAAATGTGACTCTATACATTACGTGAAGCTTGGCTATATGGATTTATATAAGTTTTATGTATGATTGTATGCTATTGGGAGTACAAAATATATATATATATATATATATATTATAAAAGGTTAAAAAATATAAAAAAACTAAAAAAAATAAAAAAAATAAAAAAAATAAAAAAAATAATTATCATATTTTAAATGATCATATTTTTTAAGAGCATGTGAATATTTAGTATACACATATATAAACACACACATATAAAACTTAAATTCTGGGTTTATATATAGACGCAAGGTGTATCAATATATAAAATAGACATATCTTAAAACATAAACTCCAAGAACAACTTCAATTACAATATCCAAAGCAAGATCACATTGATATATGTACATACTTGATAAAACTACAATATTTACATAAGGTAAAATTACATAGAGATGAACTTTGACCACAACTTATTCCCGTTTACTAATATAGATATATAATATATTACATAACATCCATATATCATACATGCATGTCATATCATTTCAAAGAAACAATATTTTTAGTATATAGCTGGCTAGGGTTATATATATTTTAGAAGTTTCCAGCATCTTTAGGAGTAGCACCTCCACCTCCACCACCATAATTGTTATTGAATTCCTCCCTGCTCATATAGTGAGTATTAATAGTTTATCCATTTCTGGTTCCTCCACCACCCCGCTCCTCATTATTCCTCATAATTCCTTGTACCCATGCAGAACTCATCATCATCAACATAACTAAAACAACAGCAACTACCATTCCTCATTTTCATTTTCACACACTTCTTTTAGTCTCCTCCTGCCATTTCACAATAAAATATAAGGTAAGGTCGCATACAGCAAGCCCATGGTCTCGCCCTTCCCTCAAACCCCACGCATAGCGGAAGCTTTAGGACATTGGATTAGTTTTTTTTAAACATATATATTAGAAAAATAGGGAACACAATTGAAGATTAAATGGCTTTGAGGCGGTAGAATACCGGCATTTCTTAGAGAGATATTGTTTTGTATATAGATTTAAAAAATTCAAATAATTCTCTTAAGGATATAACAAGGAATTCTTTCACAAATAGCCAGTTGAATTCACTATAGTTTCTTTAACCATATGCAAATTATACATAGTTGCCGCCATCGTATACATATATTGTACATCTACCGACTATTTTTAATTTAAGTGATTAACAGAACAACTATCTAGTTAATTCTTCATATAAACAAAGACAATGTTTATGTCCTATATAATTTCTTAGTCTCATTTCATGAAGCAAGACTTAATTTATATATAGAGTTGAAGCAATGAGTGCATTTGTTCAAATTCAAAACTTAAATTTGAAATAAACCAAGGTTTTAATAAACAAAGCCATCAAACTCCTTTTTGTCCTCCGTTAAGGATACTCCACTTTATATATATTTTTCAAACTATCTAACATAATAAACACATATATATAATATAAGAACGTTTATACTATTGTTATATTTAACCATTTATAATATGTTATATAATATTTTCTACCTTACGAAATTAGGCATAACAGATATAGATAGTTATTTTTATTTGATAATTTACACGATGTATTAAAAATATGATCAAAACTGTCAATATATAAAAGTTAAAAGCAAAAATAAATTGAAGATCTTTGTTAATGGGAACATTTGACGATATATAAATGAAAATTTTGGTGAAATTAGGACTTACCCTGATTGAGATATTAGTAGTAGAGCTAAAGGATGCTTGAGGTAATTAGTTGTGAGGTATAAGAAAATTTAAGGATGTTTATATAGAAAATAAATGTAGGGTTTCATGTTAATATTGTTTTTCTTAATTAATTTTGAGATCACTACTAAAAAAATCATTGTTTTCCCATTGAAATTTTCCACTGAAAATATTATGGAGCTATTCCATCGATTATCGGTGGGAAAAGAAAAAATAATAGTGTTTTCACATGGAAAAATCATGAAGCTTCTCATTATTTTAGTGAGAATTTGTTTCTCACCATGCATTTCATGATAAATTAGTTCAATAAAAAATGAGTGAAAAAAAATCGTATTTTATAATATAAATTTTCTTTATTTACGATGAAAAAAATTTCTATTTCTAATAATGGATACACCACCAAAATGAGGCAATACTAAGTGGGATTTCCATTTTGAGGTCCTTAAATCAATTTAAATGATGGAGTTGTAGGAAATTTTTTCATCCACATAGTGAAATATAGCCAGAATCTAACTTTACAGTCAGTGGATTTTATGATGGCCCTACCAATCACAGTTATTTACTGTGACATTGCGCTATTTTGGTTAAAAGGATAAAATCTATGAATTGCTTTTTTGTCAATATGCATGATGTGGTATAATTCAAGTCAAGAAATATGGAACTTAGTGTTTGATTAAATTATGTCCATTATCAAATGTAATCAAAGAATTGCATAGTAATCTGCATTTCCAGAGGCATCGTGGTTGAATAAAGCTGTCAATATGGATTCGACTAGTTGAATTAGCCCAGCTTAATTCGTAATTTAATAGGGTTAGGTTAATAAATTAAGCCTATTTAAGAATGAAGCTTTAAAATCTGGCTCAAGTAAGCATTTTGATCCTTTGTTGATCCCGAGATTGGGTTGGAGCAATCTTTGAGTCAAATACAAAATATACTATTTAAAAATATAAATATTAAAAGAGAAGAGGAAAATATGCCTCACATTGCGATTTAAAGTGGATAGATGCTTCGTTAAAAGTGATGCATATATATATTTGTCGTCTAACAAATGGTGAATATATATCTCATCGTCTAACAAATTATGCATATTTACTATTTTCATTAACAGACTGAATTTAAAAAAATAAATCTAAAATTAGTTTTAAATTTTAAAAAATGTTATATGGCTTTAAAAAGTTACCTCGGGTATTTTTACGCCTCCGGTGACTCAACTGGAAAAAAAAAAGAACTCAATCCCTCTTGAGTCATTTTGTAAAAAAACCCTTATTTTGGGTAATCTTTAATTTTGCTCCTTGGATTTGTGGTCTTTAATATTTTCCCTTTGGCTTACTTTCAAGTGATAAAGAGTGGTGGAAAATGGCCATAACAGCACAAAAAAAATGCAAAATTTAGAAATTTTTTGCAAATCATAAGTTCACACAATTGTTATGCCTCAAGACATAAATTCAGTAGCATGAACTTATGCAAAGGGGGAGAAGTTTAGTAACATCAACTTGTGTCTTGAGCGAAGTTCCATAGCATGAACTTGTGCTTAGGGGTAAAGTTTTGCCTACTGAACTTGTGTTTTGAAGGCAAAAATTCAGTATCATGAACTTGTGTCTTTTAGGGCTAACATAGTGTCTGATTATTTTTTTTTTTTAATATTAAGAATTTAAATTTTAAAAAAACAAAAAAAACATTTGAGATAGTCAGTTATATGAAATTGGAAATTAAATTATGATTGAAATAAAAAGTGATAGAAAAAATATTTTTAAATTATTAATTTAAATATGTTTTTTTAATTATTTGTTATTTTTAACATATTTAAAAATTAAAAATTAAATACCACATTGAAATTGGACAGTCGATGCAAAAGCTTGATCCTCTTTTATTCATTTTATGATTGAGTAAAATAAAGTTGAATTTTCCTTATTCGAATGAGGTTAGAGGGTAACAAATGATTGGAAATTAATTTTTATAAGTCTATGATTTTTAAAATTAAAAATTTTTTATTTTTTTAGTTTTTTAAAATTATATTAATGACCATTTTTGATAAAATATTTTATAGGAAATGATTGGTGGCCCTTCCGTGCCCCATAAAAGCTACGGCCAGGCCTAATATTTTAGGCACATCAAAATGACAGCGGTGGCCAACCCGTTATATTCTAAGGCTCGCATAGCCGGCTCGATGCTTACTAATAGCAAGTTTTTGAGGCGATTGCGTTTATTTTGAAATGTTTTTTAATTTTAATTTTTAAATTATTAATTTTAAAATTTAACACGTTTTTTTTAAAAAAAATAAGCAAAAGTATTATATTCAATAATTATCATTTAAAAATATTTTTAAAAAACTCTCAATAAATTTAAGAATTATAAGTTATTAGTTAACCCTAGAAGATAGAAGTTCGTGTTATTAAATTTGTGCCTCAAGACATAAATTCATTTTATTGAATTTGTGCTTAGAGGAAAAAGTTCATGCCATGACACACAGTTCATGCTACTTAATTTATGTATTGAGGCGCAATCTGTGTGATTTATTTTAATACACAAGCTTTGCTTGGCAAAAGCTTTATGCGTTGCGAATTTTATTCTTGTCTTGCAATTTTTTTTGAGCTGTTAAGAATATTTTCTACCACTTTTTATCACTTAAAACCGAATAACAAAAATTATAAATTTTAAAAAAAACAAATTACTTCAAAATAAAAATGTGTGAATAACCCTGTTAATAGTCTATTGGTGAATATTACTAAACTCCTCTGCCACTGCATATTTGTATGACTTTTCGAACATTGTAGTTTTTCTCTTTCGAAAAATTTAAAAATTACTTATTTTTTATTTAAATTATTTGTTTTAAAAAATTAAGTTATGATAATCAAATTTTTAGAGATAAATAAGGTTTGTTTAAGTGATTGAGCACCGTCATTATTAACTGATAAATTAAGAGTTTGAGTCACAACACTATTAATCCTCTTGATGAGATGAAATGGGAAAAAAAACATATAAAATAAGTAATTTCCATCAGAAATATTTTTAAAATTTAACCAAAATAATACTGTTTAAATAAACACATTTTAAACGTTTAAACAAACAAACTCACTCCAATGGCTAGAAATAGCTAGGTGAATAGTGTCTACCGTTATTGAGTTTCAGTCCGTTGTGAAAAAATTAATGTTAGATACTTAATAAGGGCTACAAAACCAATATAATTAAGTGTCTAACTGTAATTATAGGCCAGTATCCAGAGTAATTTGAACTATAAATCTAAAGATAGATCTTTTATGGCCACTTATAAAAAAGTTATAATTGTGTTTTTAGATTTTTATGGGTGGCAAAAATAAATATCTTTTATGTATAACGAGAACATAAAACCAAATAAAAAAAGGATTTGTAAAATTAGGCTACAAAATCGATGGTGTTAAATTATAAGGAAAATATTTTACCCAAAAAATGCTTTCTAGGAAGAGTGAATTGCTTACTTATTTTTGTATTACGTATTCAAGTAAAAAATATCATCTAAAATACTTGTATATATCTAAAATAAAATCATGAGAATGGAATGGAGGTGGGATAAGGTAGGATTATGGAAGTGTTGTGAGTGGGAAAGAGGGGAAAGTTCTCAAATGCGGAAAAGGATCTAATGGTCGGAGTGAACGGCGTATCGGGTGAAAATCTCATATGATTACGTGCAGAGTGGTAGTAAGGATGACTTGTCTATCTACTTTTCCACTATCAACCTAAAAAGATCAAACTCCACCTTACGTAAAGTTGCCAGGCATGAGTGGTTATGAGGTGGGGATGGGGCGTGGGTTGAGTGATTCCAAAGATGGGAGAAGATAATCTGACTTATTTTTTCTACTTTTATTAGGAAGTTATTTTCTTATTTTCAAGAAACTTATTTGTGCGTTTACTTGGGTCTAGCTAGGAAAAAATTAAAATTATTCAATGTTTTAAGTTTGATTTTGCACTAGTATATTGAAGATTATGTGGTGGGAAATATAATTTATATACATACTATTATTATCTTCAAGGAAGCAAGTGAAATCATAAGTTGACTTTCTTATTTTTTAAGAACAATCTACAAAATTAATTACCTAAAAGTAGAGCTATATACGTACATCGATCAATGTCAACGCAACAAAGTAATCTATATATATTTATAAAACATGGGCATAATGATATGACATGCCTCTAAAAGCTTTATTTTTATTTATTTTTTTTCTGAATTTTTTGCGTATTTTTTTATTTTAAAATTATTCTTTTAATCCATTTATTTAATTATTGCTCTTTAATTTTATTATATCATTTAATGTTGTTACATAAACCGATGAAAAATTATCTTTCAGTTTATTTAATTACATCCTTAGTAATTCATTACTTTCTATTTTCTAATTTTAAAAAAAAATAATATTTTGATGCATTTTTGTCCTCATTGAATTGTGAAAGATTTACTTGAGTTTACATAATCAGCATGACTATTAATTAATTAATTAATTAATTATATATATATATATATATAATTTTTTAATAAATTTTTCATTATCTCCAATTTATTTAATATAATGGGGTAAGAAAGAAAAAAGATAATCAGTTTGCTTAATTTAAGCCGAAATAATCAATAAAGATAGTAAATAGGTTGTTTTCTTAAACAGAGTCCGCGTAGCTATTGTTCTTAAATTTCATTCATTTTGCATATATCTTTTCTCTTCTTTATTTGTTTTTTCCCTCCTTTATATGCTTTAAAATTATTGTAGCCATAACTCATATATAATTAGCTATTTAATTAATTCCTACTCTTATTAATATTTATAACACCTTACTTTTCTGTTATAACCCCCAAAAATTTAATTCGAAAAACTTAGAACCATGAACACCTCTGTTTTTACTGTAAATTCATATTTTTTACTTCGTGATGAGACTTTACCCCAAGTTATCTTTTCATTCATATTTGAAGTAAATAATGCTACTATTATTATTCTGTCAATAGATTCATGTTTTAGTTTAACCGATGGCAAGACTCTTGAATGTTCATCGATTTGCGGGAGGCTGCCGATAAAGTTTGAAAATTGATTATTGTAGTTCCTTTTTCAATATTTTCTTATGATCAAGGTCAAAGAGAATATATATATATATATGTTATTACTTTTGGTGTTCTCTTTCTATGAGATCTTCTTAATTTGGTTTTCTATGAATTTCTAATTATCGAATTGCTGTATTTTCATTTGACCTCAAATTAGTCATTTGTGATTTTATTAATAAAAGTCTGCTAACAAAGTCATGGGCATTTGAGTTTTAGACTAAAATCATCCACAGTATAACTCAAACTTAAGACACATCCTTATGCTATAATAGTGAACAAAAAAATCATCCTTTAACTATCACAAAAATTACAATAAATATCATTACATTAACATTTATTTAAAAATTAACACTTTGTTTAAAGAATTAACAATGAAATAAAAATATGTGTCAATGCGTGTCTGCCCTAATTCTCCTTTTACGCCGGGTGGAAGGGTTTCCATTGTTTGATTTGAAGCTTGTTTTCTGTAATAACATATAAAAATTCTCACCGAGAATAAGCCTCCATCAACTCAGAACAATAACACAAGCTTCTCCTCCTCTATAAAAGCAGTTCAAACAATCCGCTTGATTTACAGTTCCACTGAACGAACGCATTAGACCAATGCTCAGAACTAGCCGGCTATTACTTCAGTCATACAATTCCCTACGGAAAGAACAGATCTTGCCTAGAGCTTCTTCGTAACTATCTAGTGTTCGTGCATAGGCAGTGTCGGTCAAGTACTTAAGTGCAATATCCTTACCTCTTCCATGCACTTTAAAGGAAGTATTACCATCAATCGCTTATTATAGGAAGATAAATTGCATTAAATACGTAGCTCTTTCAATTGATTAATAGGTGAAATTTTTGTAGTATATTATTTTCTGTCCAAAAGCCCCCAAACACGAGTCCAACTTTGTGTGCTATAGTTTCACGAAGAATGAAGAATATTAATGGGATAGTCTTTGTGAATGAAGCATATCAATCGGACGGGGAGAATTGAGGGAAAGACATGTGTTTTGGTACATGTTTTATTTCGAAGTACATTAGTGTTTTAACATAAGTTAATGGAAGGATATTAATTGTAATTTTTGGGATAGCATAAGGATGTACCCTAAGTTTGAGTTATACTTCGAGGATGATTTTAGCCAAAACTCTTGGGTGTTTCTTATGTTTTGAAGAACCGTTTATGTATTATTTAAAGATTGGTTTAGTTTCTTATTTTCTCTTACTTTGAGAAATTATGTAATTTACGTTAAAATTGATGTAACTTTTTGTATGCTCGTGATTTTTAGTGAAGATTTTAGTGAAGATTCTTTACTTGACGACAAAGTTCGCATAAAAATATTGCTCATTTATGATACTATCCAAAAAGATCTTAGTAAGGAACATTAAAATTTCTCTATAAAATTTATGTTGAATACTTATTGAATGTAAAATGATTTTTTAAATTAAGCATATTCCTTCTTCTTTGCTTGATATAATGGTTACTAACGAGAATCAGTATTCTTCATATTTTTAATATAAAACATTAATGAAAAAATGAAGCTGAATCATAAAATTTAAAAACACACAAATAAATTAAAAATA
Organism: Datura stramonium; assembly: GCA_018107945.1. Taxonomy (NCBI): domain Eukaryota; kingdom Viridiplantae; phylum Streptophyta; class Magnoliopsida; order Solanales; family Solanaceae; genus Datura; species Datura stramonium. The sequence continues at coordinate 199,838 of JACEIK010001523.1, read as the reverse complement.
TTAAATCAATATATAATATTGTGTTAGTTCTTAATTTTCATATTGCTAATAATTTATTCTTCAATTAAACTATTTAGTCTTTTTCATATTCCAACTAAATATTCTTTTTATTTTTAATCAAATTAAATAATTAATCGTTATGATATCTATACTTATTTATATTCCATATATAAAATGCATTTTGTGTGTGATATTTAGTATTTTATTATATTTTATATTGAAATTTAAAAATATTATATTTCGATTACTTATTTTTATTAGGGAGTTAAAAAGAAGAAAAATATGAAAAAATTAAAAAAACTAAAAAAAATAAAAAAAATAAAAAAAATAAAAAAAATAAAAAAAATAAAAAAAATAAAATATTAAAGAGGAAAGAGAATAAAATAAGATAAAGAGTACAAATGAAATTCATATAATTAGATTCGTATTAAATATATAATACATATAATGGAGTTTTAAAATTTGTTAAAAGTATGCACAGAAAAAATTAATTTTTATTGGTTCTCTATCTTCTTTTTATATAAAAAATATTTCATTTATAATATGCTATTAAAAATTAAATTTTTAGAAGATTGAAACTAATTAAGTGACAAGAAACTTATAAAAATACATATATGAAATTAAGAGTAAATTCAGTAGTTGTATAATAAATGCTTATTAGCTCCTTTGAAGCCTATTAGCTAGCAGCCGTCACAGATAGAGATACATATAGATAAGAAAAGAAGGAAAGATTAAAAAATCAACTTGATAAATATATGGATATATAGAGAGAGAGGGGGTAGACAGTTTGATAGATAGGTTTATCTAGATTCTTATAAAAAAAATTTAGTTTTCTGATTTTTAATGAAATCTTTTATTTTTATATATAAAATTTATCATTTTATACATAAAAGATTTAAAAAGGTTATTTTTTTTTTAATTTAAATTGTACAAAATGAAGAAATTTCATTTACTCAATATGATGATGATGATTTATCAAGCTTGGACTAAAAAGTAATTCTAAGGTAATTGTATTTTTTCTTATCTTTAAACTTTTATATTGTTAGTAAAAATTCGATTTCGTACCGTAATTCCGTCCTTCTATCCTCAACTGTTTACTTTATTTATTTTTTAAAAAAGTAAAAACGCTGGCAACTTATATCAGGAAGAACCGCTGAAGATTTTGCCTATAATCAATGCCTGATCTGTGCTTCCGTTGACAAGAATATTTATCACTTTTCATTGTATAGTTTTAAAAATTATTACATATTTGCGATGTAATTAAAATTTTATTTAAATATGTAATTTGTAATTTTTAAATTGTATCTTTTCATGAACATGAAATCTTCATAAATTATAAAATTATCAAAATTTCTTTAATTTTTATACAATCTTATCGATAAGTAAGTTCATAACAAAGTATAATACAATATAACAAAAGCCATTCTAAGAAAAATACAACATTTATTTATAGAACTTTAGTTCAATAAAAGAAGTAAGCGAACATGAGTTGTAGTATACTCCTCCTCCGCGTAGTTGGCAAGCAAACCCGATATAAAATGGTTAGTAAAGTTGATAAGAGTATTAATACCAACAACAAATTTTATTTACATCTAAAATAAATGGTTAATAAATATAAAATGGTGAGTTTTTTAAAACAAAATATAACTTGACAGATTAAATTTATCTTTGAAAAATCCATTTATGATTTGAAACTCGAAATCAAGCTTTTTGGGAATTTAAAATCCTTGAGATCAAATCCAGTATCAACGTTGATTCATCTCATGATTTTAAATCCGCAGATAAATCGTATGTCCAAATGCCTATTTAATATGGTAATCCCAATATTTAAAAAACATAAATTAATTGGACTGTAAAAGAAATCATTTTGCTTATAAAATTGCGATGGTTTTGATTGGGAGGTTATTTTATATTTATCTTTAATTTAATTTATTTGATGTAAACATAAAATATGACTAAAGTACATTTTTATAGATAATTGATCTTTTTGGGGAGTGAAATATCATGACCTCATCTGAAGCTAATAATTACAAAATAAAAAATATATAAAAAGATATAATATTTTAATATAATTTGATCAATTAAGTATATCAGCAACCTTAATTTAAAGGAGAACATAAAAGATATCGAGGGACCTTTTCCACTGGAAAAAGATGTCTATTATAATAGAAAATCAGTACAAAACCTAACGCTATGTCATTCTTAACATCCAGATACTTTCGTAGTACTTTTCGCCTTACATTAGTTACTATATTTTTAATTTTTGAGAGTTAAAATTAAATAATTTTGAAAACTTTAAAAAAATAAAAAATTAAAAAAACTTAAAAATATTTTAAAATTCAATTTATATTCAATATTTATTAAAAAATTATAATTAAATTTTTATATCAAAATAATAAAATTTAAATAATATATTTTGACTTTCAAAAGTACTAAAAATATATGATAACTAATTTGGAACAAATGAAGCATTAGAATAAGCATGAAAATGTACAACTCGGTCCATTCACATATTACTAAAACAAGATATATAGTAGAGTAATTATAAATTTATAAAATTTTTTGTTTTTTTAATTTTTTCTTTTTTTAAATTATATATTAATATTCAGAAAATTTTAATCAATTAAACATAAAAAAATAAACTTAAATTTAATTTATAAAACATGAATATATATATATATATATTGTTTTATATTAATATTAAGACCTTAAAATCAACTAAATTTTATTATTAAAATTTTCTTGTTAAATTATTTAGAAATGGACTTGTAAAATTTGCTACAAGAAATAAAATAAAGAATTCATTTTCACCTAAATAATAAATTCATCAACTATTTTATAATACTAACTACACATTAATTAGAGGCAGCAATCTTGAGCTTTAAAACCTATTAAACAATATTATGTTTGTATAATTAAGAAGAATGAGGAAGTGGGATAAAGTTGTCAATTTATTTCAAAGTTTTGTCTTATTTTATTTATAATTTTTAATAGTAATAATATCACTTTATTGAATGATTAAATCTGATCAACATTGATTATTTTACGAACATAAACTTTATTTTTGATATTTATTTTTGGCTCAAATTTCTTAATTTATTCAATTGGAAAGTATATTGGGTAAACTGTAAGTTGACAAGCTATGAACGATAATAAGCAAAAACTTGCTTTCAGTTTCAATGTGAAAGCCCCCAGAGAAACTAAAAAAGGATTCCGTAACAACTCTAATTAATCCACTTTTAGTTTGAAAATTTAACACGAAAATACAAATTTAAAATTAATATGTACGTACACACACACTAAGGGTGGAATTATAGCCTAATATATGAGTTTAACATGTGAACTGTGATATCTTTTGTAAAATAAGTATTTTAAATATTTATGTATTTTTTTAAAATTGACAAAATATTATCTACTAAGTACTCATTCTACAAGAAGGTTAAACAATAGTACACTTGGTGAATGATGAGTTATTTACTTAAGAATTAAAAATCAATTCCCATAATACCCTTTTTTTTTTTCCACTTATATTTTGAATTTTTTTAATTAGATGGATATATTGTAATGAATGCACAACAATGATTATCTGCAAAATATAACAAATATAAAAAAATTAAAAAAATTAAAAAAATTAAAAAAATTAAAAAAATTAAAAAAATTGTAAATTATATATATTATTAATTTAAAAGAAGTTACATCATAGACCAGTCAGTCAATCACTATTGACGATCATAATGTATCGTTATATGTCATAAATGGGCATGCATGCATATGAGAAATAAAAATTCATCATTTCAGTAAAGAAGTTGTCATTAATTTAATAAAATATTTTCTTAGTTTAAAAATAACTGGTGTTTTTAGTTTGGGTATATTCATTAAGAAAATTGTTCATTTTCAGAAAATAAAATGTAATTTTACCCACTTCTCATAATAATTAATATCTTAGAAAAAGACGTATCTTTAGTATTTTCTTGGTTATGTAAAACTCTCTCTATTTAAATAAGGGAAAATTGAAAGAACATCATTAATATCATCTTGATTATAAACACCACTTATTTTGAAACAAAATTAAAAGAACAAACACTCTTATTTTTAAACGGAGGGAGTAATTTCAACCATATCCAATTAAACTCAGAATAATTTCAAAAGAAGTTCTCGATCTTACTCTACCTCTTAATTCTAAAATGATTAAAACTAAAAACAAAGTTGAAAAAAAAATTAATTCTCTTTTAATTTTAAATTAATTTTTAATTTCGGAAGTTGATTTTTTTTACTATTTTCTTTTTTTTTAAACTAAAATAAATTAAATAGAAACAATTTTAAGTTAGTAAAATATATTTACACAATCACACATTATTAATTTAAAGAATAATTATTGATAATTTCATTTAGTAAGTATCTGTTGGTAACTTAAAATAAATAATAATATTAAAAAAAACAAAAAACCAACCAAAAAAAAATAATTTACGCGTTAATTTTTTTTTCTAAAAAAATTAAAAAAATTAAAAAAATTAATAATATTTTGCAAGAGAGGATTAGTCAGAAAACTTCTTTTGGTCAGCTTCATACTACCTTACCTTATTCCCCCTATATAAAGATCCATGAATTTACTGAGTTTGCTCATCAACTGACAAAACATTTCAACAGTTGAAGATATAATATATATGAAGATGGCAATTACAATAACAAAAATATTGTTCATTTCTTTTATTTTCCTTTCAAGTCATGCATTTCTTGCAAGATCTCAACAAGTTGATACGTCAAAATGTAATAATTAAAAACATATAAGCTTTGACTTTAGCATTTTAACTTATATACATCGATAATATAAATAATTTTTTGATACACGTGAACTATTTGTTCCTGCCTCAGCTACTAGTTCACACTTTTCATAAACGGTTGCATGTATTTTTTACATCGTCAGCGTATAGAGTTTTAATTATATGTGTGCAATTGTAGATGAGTTTTAGTTACGACGAAAACGCGGAGAACGGACCAGCCCTAACTGGGGCAAAATCTGGAGGGACTGCAGTGGACTTCACAGTCTCAATTGATCTTCTTAACAAAGGAGTTGAAGTGTCGAATTCAGGAATACTTCAAAAACACTACAAACCAGCTCGTGCCACTCTTTCGAACAGAGGACATGATATGATGGTACGTATGAAAAGTGTATCATTATATATTGTGGATAATATATTGAAACAAATGTCTAATGAGTGATTATATATGTATATATGTACAAATGCAGTTGAGATGGGATGGTGATGCAGGATACTTGAAGATAAATGGAACTCAATATCAACTCCAACAAGTTCATTGGCACACCCCTTCCGAACATACTATTGATGGGAAAAGGTATATATACTCATAGCTTAGTACATACTCCCATCTCGTCCGTTTCAAAATAGTTATTTCGTTTCGTTTTTAAAGATGAAATTTGACTAATCTTAAAGCTAAATTAAATCAGATTAATTCGATATTTCAAGATTAAAAATTTAGATATTCCAAAACTATTCTGAAAGTATTATAAACTGTAATTTTCTCATATCGTATTATGATGAAAAACGCGTTTTAAAATGTTAGTCGAAAATTTATATCGTTTAGTCTCAAGGCTTATAGTATTTTGGAATGGAGGGATACCTCTTTCATCGTGACCAGAGACAAAGTCAAGATTAGAATTTTATGAGTTCGGAATTTTTAAGTTATTGGGTTCAAAGTTGTTTCAGTTTGTTTGGCTTGATTCGGAGTACGAGGGTCGGACTATGCGCAATGTTAGATGTGATTTCGGAATCTTCAATTTTGATATAAAACTTGAATATTTAGAAACCGCAAAAAGTACTATGAGCCACAACAGTTAACCATTAAAATAATTTTGATAGTTTTTGAAAAATTATGATCAAAGAAAATATATGACCAGTCAAAGCCAACTTGAAAACGAGATGGAGTAATTTGTATATATTCAATGAATTTCTTAAGAAAAATTCAAAATTTAGACTAAATTACTAATTCAACCAAATCCGTAACTTATACTCTAGCTTCACCCCTGATCGTGGCGTTATAAATTCATCATTCATATATAGAAGATTGCTTGTCTTATATATTTGAGAGGCCTCTTAAAGTTAATTCATGTAAAAGAAGTTACTTTTTAATCTATACATGAACCAATTAAACGTCGCAAAAAAACTAATTCAGAAAAAAATTAACTTGGTAAACTTAAATAATAAATAAAATCGTCATAAATATGAAAAATAATGCGCACACACACACAAAAAAAAAAATTATCATTATTTATTCACTCATTTTATACGATCTCAGCAAGTTCAAAAAAAATTCGAATGAATATAATGCAGGTTTGATATGGAGGCTCATTTGGTACATATAAGCAATGGTGGAAATATTGCTGTCATTGGAATCCTCTACGAAATTGGATTATTGCCTGATACTCTCTTAACCATAGTAAACGCAAATTTATTTTTTACATATCGTTATATTTAATCGTCCTTATTATTTTTCAAATTTTTGATATTATTTATTTGTAATCACAGCTAGAGGGATATAATAGCTCTTGATGAAAAGGTGCAGAAGAGGCATTGGAATAATTGATCCAAATATAATAAAATTGGATGGAATAAAATATTACAGATATATTGGCTCCCTAGACTACACCACCTTGCACTGAAGGTGTTGTTTGGACTATTGGTGGAAAGGTAATTAATCAAATTTTCCTAATTTATTAGTATTATGAAAAATTAAAAGTAATTAAGTATTCACATTTTAAAATTTAGTTTTAATTATGTTATTTTGCTTCTTTTTTTTTCAATTTCCCAGGTTAAAAGTGTAACGAGAAGACAAATTAAACTGCTCCAAGATGCTGTTGCTGACGTGAGTTGCTACCCAAATATTTTAGCAATAATTATTATCTTTTTTTCTAATTATATATCATCTCCTATGGAGGATCTGTTCATGACATTGCACATAATTTTTATTTATTTTTTAATTGTTTCAATTTTTTAAAAAAATAAAAAATTAAAAAAACTCAAAATTCATAAAAAAAAAAAAACCCCAAAATTTTTTAATTTTTAAATATTAATTTTTAATTTAACTTCAAATATCACTTATGTCCAAGCATATTAAAACTTTCATGAAAGTCTTTCAACCCCCTCCTCCCCAAATTGGACGTATTATGTCAATTGCCATATAACTAATAAGTTTGTAGGAATTGAGGTTCTACAAAAACGTACTTCCTGTTCTAATATTTGAAAAGAGAGGTAACTAAACTTTTCTTTTCATCATTGCAATCCGCCATTCAATTGCGGTGCTCTCAAAAAAGTTCAAACACGTCCCCCCACACACTAAAAAGCGTTAATTTAGTTTTATTTTCAATTTGTGTCTAGAAAAATATTTTTTCTTCAATTAAAAAACTTCAAGAATCTACTTATAATTAAATACTTCCTCTAATTTAAAATAAGTGAATCTTTTAGCATTTTTATTTAAGTCCATAATAAATGATTTTTATAAACCCAAAGAGGTTATTAATTAATTATTTAAAAAAATTATCTCTTTGATAACTTTTTTCAAATCTCAAACATAAATTTACTTTTCTTAATGAAAAGTTTGAAACAAGCAAAAGGATATATAATATTATCCTTTTAACTATATAATTAATTAATTTTCTTGAATGATGTACTACATCTCAAAATTTTATTTATTTTAAATCAGAGGACTAGGAATATTTATTTTGACGTTTTTATTCTCCTTTTCATCTCAGGGATTTGAATTCAATGCCAGGCCAATTCAGCCATTAAACGGACGTCCTATCAAATTCAACAAGCCTTGGCCTTCTGCTTAAATAAATAAAGTTGTTATTGTCTATTGTGCTAGAAGGTACACGATTATAATAACCGTCTTTAGAGAACTAGGAAAGAATATGATTTTATGTTACAAATGATCATTGTATCATAAGTATCTCATTGTATACATGATACTGAGTTATAAGATATGTGGCATTAATTTGTTTTGCGCATGTTAAAAGTAGAATTGACAAATTAATTGTTTGAGTCGAAGTTGAGCGTGTCAATGGGCTGGCCAATAATTGCGTCAATGTTCAATTCTGTTCAAAGCTTGGCCCCGAGCTAAAATGAACTAAATCAAGATAGATGAAATGATGATTCATAATCAATTGACCGCGGAATTTGACGCAACATTTATTGTTTTCTTTTAGAGATATCAATAAATTTCTTAATCAAATATTCATCAATAAATCTTCAAAATATTACATATTATCAAGATATGACTGATCAGGGGCGGGGAGTGGAGCTTTGATTCATGGTTGGGTCCAGGCAGTGTCAAGATCGGGTCCAAGGGGTTGGGTCTTGAGTCGGGGTTGCGGTTAAAGTCTTTAATTAGGTTCTAGCCTAGGTCAGGACGGGTCCCGGTGAAGGTTAGGGTCCGGTTCACGGCTGGCAGGTTGGGCTGAGAGTTGGTCCTGAGTAGGGCTGGGTCGATCCCAAGTTGAGTCGGGTTGAGTCTGAATTAGGGTCAGTAGAGACGGGTCAAGGTTGGGCTTCAAAGTTCGGGTCCCAAGTGGGGGTTGGAGTGAAATCATCAGGTCTATATGTCAGGTGAGTATGTCGGGTCCAAAGTCCAAGGGTTGGTATCGAGTCGAGGTCAGGTCCTGAATGAGGTTTAGGCCGATGTTTAGGGGTTGAGGGTTAAGGTTTTGGTTAGTTTGGGTCTCGGGTTTTGGGATGGGCAGGCTTCATATTATTGTGTCGAGCCGGGATCGAGGATCGAGTCTTACTATGTTTGTGGTCGAATCCTGGGTAAAGATGGGATCTCGATTTGACGTCGAGTCTAGGATCCAATTTAGGTTGAATGCCAAATCTATGGTCGGGGTTGTGTCCCTTGTTGGGTAGGTTATGGGTTCGGTGCATCGTACCTTAAGTTTGGGGGTTTGGGTCTAGGGTCATAGCATTTACCTATAGTATACCTCAATACTTTTGAAATAATATTTTCTGTTACTAATCAAACACCAGAAAATATTTTACTTCATACCAAACACGCCCCAACTAATTACTTAGGGAGAATAAGATTGATTGATTGATTATATTTCTGTTAATTTATTTTAAATATTTTCCTGTTCAAAATAAATAAATAAAATAACTTTGCATTTGTTTTCAAATTATTGAAGTTGAAAGTTGGATAGTGATGCATTGAATTTGATTTGTTTCATTGATTGATTTAAGCTAGTTTTTAATCCTTGAAATTAAAATAAATTATGTTCAAACTTAGCCCATTATAATATAACCATATTCAACTCACTAAAATTTAAACAAATTGAGCAAAACAAATGAATTTGGATTGAATTTGTCTAGCCCCGGTAAAAGCTCGTGCAATCTATTCATAATGTATTCAAAGGGGCGAATTTGTTTATTTTTGTGAGGCTTGAATTTGTGTTGCAATTGTTGCAACATGCACAACCCAAATTATCAACATTTTAAATAATAATTCTAAAATTATAAAATTCAAAAACATGATTTAAAATTATAAATTAATTTTTAAATTAAAATATTCTGATTTTTTTTTCGTAATTCAATTTTTGACCTAGATTTTTGGATGAAGAGGGCACGTTTCTAATTCTCCCCGCGTGTGGAAGAAAAATCTTGAGTCCATGGTTAGTCAAACAAACGGTTTTAACTTTCAAATTTGTATATAATTACATGTATATTGCAAACACACCTGAATATAAAAGATAACCAAACAAAAGAAAAAATAATGAAAGATGAATTATGCTATAAGCTTAGGGGTGATTACTCAAAAAAAAAAATCCAATTATATGATCGATAAAATTATTTCAGAATTGATCATGAAATAATCGCTTGTGATGACACCGTTTTAAATATATTCAAAGTTTTAGAAACTATTTAAAATTTAGTGGCAGTAACTATCTATGCTGTGTCAGTGCTCTATTCAATGTATTGGACTTCCCTTAGAATCAAGCTTTTTTTCTCAAATTTATCCTCAGCAATTCCTACATTCGAAGAAAAATATTATTTAATAAGGTCACAAATTATAAATATCTGAAAAAAATTTAATTGTTATTTCACGAAGCAATCTATATTATTGATGTAATGAAACGAAAGGTCATATGTGTTACTTTTATCCCTCAGCTTCTTCTTCATTTCAGATAGAAAAATCAGACTTTTTCATATACAGAAACATATTTTGGACTGTTTAATTCTAAAAGAATTAGGTGTCGAATTTGAGTTGGTTAAAATATATTAAATTAATATAATTTATCCAAAAAGTTATAAATTGAAATAAGTTCGTACTAAAAAGCGAGTCATAACCCAACCCGCCCTATTCTTGCTACGTTTAATTTCTTCATTTTTTCTCTCTTTTATATTCTGGAAAATATCTTTTGAAAAGCATATCGATAAGATTTCTCATTAGTCAATTTGAATTACACATCAGCTGCTTTTAAACAGACTGAAATTGATTGAGTTAAAATGGATTGCGTTAATGGCAAATAAAGCGGTCAAATAGCCACCCAAATATAAACGAATTGGCGAATCATTTTTATAGGCTGATTTGTCACCCTACCTAAAATGGTTGAAAAATAAGCGAACGATGTCTCGAGTTTTGAACACAAGATAAATGTAATCATATGAATTAAGTATTAATTAAGTACTAATTAAAATTGTTGAACCTAATTTATTTAGCTGTAAAGTTGAATATCATATTTAATTATTTCTTGATACACAAATTTTGTTAAAATGCTGGAACTTTCTCCAGAATTACTTACTATTAGAAGCTAAATCACTTTTCAAAATTATCCTTTTAAAAAAGGCACAGCTAATAGCACAAAGAAATTGAAGTTTCAACACACCCAGACAAATGTCTCTCTTCTTTTACTATTTTTCTTCCAAAGAATATTTTATTAATTATATATGAGGACGCTGTTATTTTCTATATAACTTCAGAATAATAGACGCACCTAATGACATAATTATTCGTAAAAAATAAGTAATATCTTTACGTTTCCCTAAAGTATTTGTTAAGGTCAGGGAAATTAGTCTAATATACTGCTATTGGTAGCTAAATCCTAATGCAAGGAGTGACAAAAACCCTTTAATATTATTTTAATAAAATTATATGCTTGGTTTGAACATGCATGTATAGGTTTCTTAGGTGTTTGAGTCGGATTTCACTGTAGCGGTATGATTTTCCCTATTTTAGTTTATCTATAACAACAGTGACATTGGTATAACGGTACACTCTTTGCAGCATTACCCCTCTATAACATTCATATTCAAATATTATGTGATGATATTTTATATGATATATTGTATGTATAAAAATAAATATTAAAATATTTTTATAAAATATTCATCATTAGTGTCATGCACGTAGAAAATTTCAAGTACGAATATCTAAAGAAAAAAAGTATATTAAAATAGTGTCACGGTTATAGTCCACTTGCTTTAGAAAAATTCTTTTAATTTACTTTTTACATTCATATTTTCCTAATGGCATTTTTGGTTAAATTGGTTAACAAATACATTCATTCTTCTTGGTACACAAAATCATAAAACTAGATTTTTTGCGCACTTTTGTTTATAACAATTAAATGAGATCTAAAATCAAAATGTAATTATACATATTTAACAGCACCTCACTATAGCATTCATGAAATTTTCAGACATTCACTTCCTTTATAGCAAAGTTTATCTATATATATATATATATATATTAGAATTTCTTTAATCTATCTACATGCCAATACGTCAAAATTATTATAAACATATTTGTATTATAGTGAATGTCTATAAATGTAGTTTGTATGCTTAGGATACATGTTTATGTTATAGTAAAAAGTTATCTTTTGGAGAAAGTTAAAAAGGGTATTCTATAAATAGAGGATTCTCCTTCTTGTATTTCATCCCATCAAGAGATATAAAGAACTTCTCTCCTTCTCTCTTTCTCCTCACGATATGCAACATGAATAGACAACTACTCAACTGAATAATCACTCATAAATGGGCATGCATGTGAGAATATATATTATTATTTTAAAAAAAAAAATTATCTCAATAAAGAAATTATTGTCGTGGACTATAATTAATGAATAGAATTTCAACCAGCAAAAACTGAAGAGGAGAAATTCAAAAAGGAGTCCTCGATCAGTCTTTTATTTACTTTTTTAAATATTCACCAGAAAGTATTAGGTTTCTTCAATTAGCTAGCCACAGATTAAAAATGAAGAAAATTCTCACAAGAGAAGTTTAGTCAAATGAAACTTCTCTTTATTCACCTTTACATTACTCTCTATATAATGCCCCAGGTGTTTTATGAGTTTGTTCATCATCAATTAAAAGAGTACATAACAACATTATTATTATGAAGATGGCAATTACAATAACAAAAATCTTGTTCATTTCTTTTCTTTTCCTTTCAAGCCATGCATTTCTTGCAAGATCTGCAGAAGTTGTTTTCGTTACATGAATTCGAAATAGAACCCTTCCAGTATCTTTTCGATTCGATCTTAGCGTCGTCATATGGCCTTTATTTATTTCAGATCTATCTTATGTATGTATACACAGATATTAATGTGTTATAATCTGTTGTGACATGCGACCTACATGTTACGTTACTAATTCCACTTTGATCATATGAATGTTAGTTTATATTATATATGCATGCATCTTTTATATTGTCCTTGTATATATTTCTTATTGTCCTCATTCTTATTGTTAATTCAATTGTAGATGATGAAATTGAATTCAGTTACGACGAAAAAAGCGAGAACGGACCAGCTAATTGGGGCAAGATTAATCCAGAATGGAGGACATGCAATACAGGAAAATTGCAGTCTCCAATTGGTCTCCATAACAAAAGGGTTGAAGTTGTATCTGATTTAGGAGTGCTTCGTAAATACACAACCATCAATGCCACTCTCTTGAACGAAGGCATGATATGATGGTAGTGGGTAATATATATATATATATATATATATATATATATAAAAAAATTAAAAAAATTAAAAAAATTAAAAAAATTAAAAATATTGTTATTATTAATTTAATAAATGCAGTTGAGATGGGAGTGGTGCAGATACTTGAAGATAAATGGAACTCAATATCAACTCCAACAAGTTCATTGGCATACCTTCTGAACACACGAATCAATGGAAAAAAGTACTCCATATTATATCCTTCGGTTTATTTTATATGACATTTTTTCGTGTTTTATTTATTTATTTAATTTATATATGTAACAAATTAAATTAAATGCAGGTTTAATTTGGAGGCACATTTGGTACATGAAAGCACAGTGGAAAAACATGGTCATTGGAATCATCTACAAGGTGGACGGCCTGATTCCTTCTTATCGATGGTAAAACACGATTTCTCGTTATATATACTAGTATTACTTGCGTAATTTATTTATTTTTTACGTTATGGTATAATTTAACTTACTATAGAAAGATTCTTGTGATCACGGGTGAAGGATTTGAAAGGTCTTGCTAGTACAAAAGGTGTAGAGAGAGGCATCAGAACAAGGTGATCCAAAGCAAATAAAATTAGATGGCAACATGCAGGTACATTGGTTCCTAACGGTACCTTGCACTGAAGATGTTGTTTGGACTATTGCTAGAAAGGTAATCAATTTGACTAACTACTTATTATTATGAAAATTAAATGTATTAAGTAGTTTTATTTTGAAATTAATTTTTAATTTATTTGATTTTCAGTGAAAACTGTAACCAAAAGACAAATAGAGCAGAGTTCGAGATGCTGTTCATGATGTGAGTTTGCTACCCCATGCAGGGCCCAAATTATTAAGTACCCAGCAATAGAATTTTTCTTAATTATTTCCTAATTATATTTTTGGTTTTGTTTAATCATGTACAGGAATCTGAAAGCAATGCTAGACCAGCTCAGCCACTAAACGGACGTCCTATCCAAGTTCTACCTACCAAGAGAAGAAATAAAAGTGATCAGTTGAATTCTGTAGCCAGCCTGTGTCCAATTTTGATATAGAGACGTTACTGATAATTACATGATAAGCGTAAAATAGCTGAAATTTGGCTGTCAGTTACTGCATATGTAGTAAGTACATGATGTTAATGGGTGTTAATAGGAAGTACATGATGTTAATGGGTTAATAATTGTGGGATTAGAAATGGAGTTATGTCTGAGATTATTGTATTAATATCTTGGTTATTTGTATTATTGAATTCATTGTATTGTATCATAGTAATAAATGCCAGTTGATCTGGAAAATTTAATTTTACTTTTGTGTAGGGTTGTGATTTGAGTTTTTTAAATATCAAATTAAATTAATTGTATTATGATTATAAATTTATAAAATTAAATAAATTAATAAAAGTTGGGTTTTTCAACTTTGAATTTTTCTCGAATGTTTTTTTCAATAAAATCTTCATATAAAATATATAATCTATAGTTGAAATATTTTCTTAATTCTAGTTACATATAACTATCTAAGGTGTTTAATATTTAAGAAAATAACACAAAATATGAGATAAATAATGACATTGTACTAAAATAATAGATAAAAAATAATGAAATCACGTAAAACAAATATTGCTAACAAATAAGTCATAATGAAAATGATAACAAAATACTAAGTCATGCCAAACAAAATCACGACATAAGTATCAATTACATAACTAAAATTAAAAATAATTAAGTGTTTTCACTGTGCAAATTAACCTGCAAAATTAAAGAATAGATATCTAATATTATTTGTCATTCTAATGTTGAAATCATTTCTTTTGTTAATATTAATATTAATTTAGTTTTAGAGTTTGAGAGTATTATTTGAACAATAACATGTATATATGAGTTATAAAACTTATTGAATGCGTGCAAATTAACCCAAACTTAAATAATACATGGTAGAAAGATAAAACTATATAAAAATTAAAAGTATTATAAAAATTACAACACTATATAAATGCCTAAACTTTGGAAAATACGAAGAGGAAATTTTCAAACTTTGACCCAATTTTTTTTTGGATGACCAACGCACGTTTCTAATACACCCTTCGTCTCATTTTAATAGTTGCTAAATTGTTCTAAAATAATTAATTTTTAACTTTTAAATAAAGATAAAATTAAAAAAAGAAAAAATTAAAAATATTTTTAAAAAATATTTAAAACCTATAATATAAAAAAAATAAAAAAAATAAAAATATTTTTAATTTTTTATTTTTTTAACAATTAAAAAAATAAACCAATGGAGGGAGAAGTCCAAACTTCAACTTTCTCCCATGTGACAAAAATTTCATTCTTTTAGCTAAAATTTCAGCATTATTGTATTTAGGCTTAATATATTAGAAATAATTTTAAAATATCGTTTTTATTTTTTATTTTACTTATTAGATTAAAAATATATTTAAATATTAAAAATAACTCTCAAAATATCCTTCTCCCACTTATGGAATCATACTTGCTCCTAATGTCATGTTCAAGCTTAAAATTACTCCTCCATTAATGACACAATTAATTATATAATATTTAATTAAATTTTTAATTAAATATGTTATCTTTATTTATTGATCCGCATAAAATTTTAATTCTGATTTATCCATGACCCAACCCAACACAAAATTCCTCTTAAAATTAACGCAGCTAAGTATTAAAATCATTTTTAAAATAATGCTATATAATTTATAAATTATTTCTTAATCAAACCCTACATAACTAGGTTGAGACTTGAGAGTTTAACATGGTACAAAAACTAGTTAAAATTAGGGGCCAGAAAGATGATCTTATTACACTTTTAACTTAAAACAAATGTTGTGTTGGGTTAAGTTAGGGATGGATCGAGTTAAAATTTTATGTGAATCAATAAATAAGTATCGTATTTAATAAATCCAACCAAATGTCATTAAAATTATGTTGGAGGGATAATTTTAAGCCTGAAAATAATGTAAGGGGCAAAGTTGATACAATAGGTAACAGAAGGGTAGAAAGTCATTCCTAATACATTAAAGGCATTTTCGATCTAATAGATAAAAAGAAGGCAAATTTAATCCAATAAGTGAATTGAGGGCAATTTTAGAACCATTTCTAATAGGTTAAAAGGGCATTTTTTACCCTTTTCCGTAATACAAATCAACGAAATCTTCCAGGACTCTATAACCCAAAATTCAAATTACAACATACGTATACATGCACATTTGGACACTCGCGAGCAGTGTTGTCTACTGTACTGGACACCGGGGAGATCTATGGAGAAGCGAAAGATTTCGTTCAACCGAATTACAAAGGTATTGTTGCAGCACATGTGGAAGTTTCTTGTCCCTGCAGATTAATTCTTCGTCTCATCAGAATATGGTAGCCTGGAAAAAAGGAAAAAAGACCCTTGGCATTCGATGACATGGAAATGAATGTAGAATCTTCTGTTTTTACATGTCAAACTATGTTTGATCATAGATATAAATTTCCATGGAAAACATTCCTAAAGGAACAAATTTATAATAGCTTAAAACAGGAAGCCCTAACAGAACATGTTTTATCATATATTTTCATGAGTAGACTGTGGTCATTTTATGTAGAAAAATGCAGCAATATGCATTTAGAACTAATTGACATTATCTCCTCTTTCTTCCTGTTCTTTATTAAGCAAATTTGTCCCTTTAAGGTTGTTCCACCTGTGTTCAAACATTAGATCAGTTAGTGTCTCTGTTTGGTCAGTCTATACTGGTGGTAATAACTGGCTCCTAGTACTTCAGTGGAAGTTAATTAGTATATGTCTTCCTCTAAATGGTTCCAAATCTGTTCTGAAGTTCTATAATCAAGGTCTCCTATTGAAGCCTAAGTTTATGTTTTCATCTTGTCGGAACCAAGTCTTCCAGAAGAGCAAAGAAAAGAGTGAGATCAATGTTAGACTACTTGTTGCATCAGTCATTTGAAAAGGAAGATATGACAATACCATGAGTTTTGACGATATGGAAGATCTTACTTACCTAAGAAACTTTGAGAATAATATTGTTGGTGACAATTACTAAAGTCCTGTGTTTATAATCTTACCTCCCAAGTAAAACTTCGCGAAAGCATTGAACTTATTTAGAGCACATCAACACATTAGGAGCTTACTACAGTATTAATATTTTAACAATTTCAGCAAGTCTATTTCAAACAAGAGATTTAATTTGACGTAGAAAGATGATACACACAACAAAGATTTAATGACAAGCAGCACCAACCTATAAATTTGAGATGAACTTACCAAGTTGTTTAACTTGTGCTTCAACCCCATTCACCCAAGAGGAAATGAGATGATTAGCAATTGCAAAGGGCCCAGGGATAAACATAGGAGCAAGTTCCCCACTTTCCACATTGAAGTCGGAAGACAAGCTCTGTCCTCTTTCTACACCCATACACATTTGATCCACTTTAACTCGGCAGTCCTCTGTGCCTTCTTGTATTCACAATTGTAAGTGCCTTTTTCACATCTTCTGCTGTGCCATTCGCATCTACATCACAAGTTGATTCCGTCACAGAAAGAAAGAAGCGTCATAATCAAAATATAAAGGTGGAATCCAAACATTATAAGTCCAAAGGGCGTCAATCAAAATCACCATAATTAAAGATCTTCAAGTTACCTTCTAATTCCTCCTTATCCACATTAATATCCAGTGATTTTGCATACGCAAAGAATCCCACCATAAGTTGGCATGGCATGCTGCTAGGTCCAACTGTAAAAGGAATCAGACAGTTAACTAATAACCATAAGGTTTAAAAAAAAAAGGGCATGCAAGAAATACATATAAAATGTTCAATAACAACTACCAGTGAGGAAAAGAAAACCTCTGGAGACCATTTCATGAAGCAACTAATTGGCGCACAATTAGATCAACAATGTTCAAAAGAAAAATGGAAAGCTCATATGCATCAATATGCATCACACCAACTCTAAAAAGTAGTATGGAAGAGCTGGTTTAAATTATTCGCTTTGTGAATGAAAAAAATGTCATATTTTGGATTCCTATCTGAATCAAATTTAAAATTTGATTAATTTATTGGAATTGAGCCACTTTATTCACAGAGTGTAGCAGGAACAACTGCTGGCGAGATCTTAAAGTGAATATTGCACGAATGGTAAGATCAGTCATTGGCTCATTACGGACAACAGATAAAATTATGAACCCAACCTTAGACAAATGAATAGGATAAACCTTAAAGGTTGGCAACTTTCCAAATTATAAAGGACAAAGCCAAAATAAGACAGGAAAAGACAGTAACAGCAAACAAATCCGTCCTGTAACTGAGGGCCTGGAATTTTGATTTCACAAGTTGCGAACAGCCTGGGGTTTCAACTTCTGTAAAAAATGTTCCTAGTGAACCTCTCACAGTCACTGTCTGCGGAAACATTCACGGAATGATCTACATTGGCTTGTTATGCAAAAAGCATTCAGCAAGGACAGAAACTTATAGGGCCGAGTAAAAAGTAAAATTGAGGTTGCAGAATATTTTTTAACATGAAAGAAATATCAGGATAATATCAAGAAGGTTTGTATCCAAATAATGGCAAAAGAGCAATGCTAGATTTTCTTTAATTTTTTTTTGGAAAGATTATGTGGTAACAATTAGGAGCTACTATAGTATTATTCATTCCATACACTGTTGGCCAAAAGCCATTGCTTTGTTGCTGCGATGCGGAGTAATGGGTTATTGCTTCATGGGGTGAGTCATGCACTTCAAAGAATGATGTGTGATAACCAAATGAAAATCGGGGTCGGTTATTTGAATCTCAATTTTGAGGAGTTGGATTAATAACGGCATTTTCTTATATTAATGTTGAATTATCTTAGTACCGAGTTCATGTATGTATATTATTATTTTTAAAATTCATAAATTGTGTGATTCAGAATCTCAATTTTGAGGAGTTGGATTAATAAGACATTTTCTTATATTGGATAGTGAATTACCATCACTACTAAGACCGTGTATGTTTATTATTTTTAAATGTTTTCATCATAAATTGTGTTGATTCACTTCTCTTTTCCGCTACAAGTTCAAGACCTTGTACTTTTTGGCGCTTTCCTTGTTAAAAAAGACTAATTACATAATTACCTTACATCATAAAAACTAGGATGTATAAAATCAGAAGAACCAAAAGAACGGAAGGGAACAAACACCACAAATCTGTTTCCAAGAACATTACCAGGCCATGGCTGAGAACTATGGTAAACAACTTGTCCAACTTCAATACCAGTCTCCTCCCATGTTTCTCTTCTCACAGCCTCCTCCAAACTTTCTCCTGGCTACTAATAAATGTAGATAGTAATTAACATGTGTATGAATAAATTGTTAATGATGGGATTGAAAATCAATGTCAGCTAATTATACACTACTAAAAGAAGGAAAAAGGGGACAGCAAAATAACCAAAAAAAAAGAGCTAAAGTACTATGCAGGAAATTGAAAAACTTCCTCCGATCCATATTATAAGACACTCTTTCCATAAAACAAAAAAGAGCTAAAGTACTATGCAGGAAATTGAAAAACTTCTCCGCTCCATGATATGACACTCTTTCTCATTTTTGTTTCAAAAATTTGAAATTTTCCTTTTTTTATGATAGGTCAAAGTCATTTGCTGGGCCACAGATACTGAGGTATTTGGGCTATGTTAAAAATATTTAGCTTGTGTCACAACCTTTTTTTCCTTGAACTCCGTGCAGGCGTATTCTGAAAATAATAAAAACTGACCACTGGCTAAAAGGAAATAACTAATATACTGATGCAGGAATGAGGTTCTATTGGCTAAAATCTCTTTATCACAATGGACAACATGCATAGGGATCAAGACATATGAATGCTATTAACAGCAAGGTGGGCAGTTGCATAAATGAGTAAGACAAGGTGTAGCAGCTCAAAAATGCATTGCATGCAAAACTTAACAACACAGGCTTTCCTCAAAGTCAAAAATGCTACCTCCATGAAACCAGCTAGACAACTCCATGCGAGGCACAAATCTCGACTGCTACTTAATAGCACACGGTCATTCTCTTTTGTCAATAATAACATAATCACAACCTGTGCGAGGGCAAGATATGCCAAAGAAAGTTAGGATTCTCATGTAGCATTTCAATATGTAGGTCCCATAATCTCTTCCATAAAACAAGAAAAACAAGTAAACCAAAAAAGAGCAGAACTAAGTAAATATTAATCAGAAGAAAGTAATCTGATTGACATACTGGATCAACTCGAGGATAGATTTTCTTCTTGCATAACTCATTAGAGCACTGTTTCCGTCTCCCGGCATCAGTTAAAATGTTCTTACCTCCACAAAATCCACAAAAACGTGATACTGTGTGCCATTCTAGTAATGATCTGGCCTGATAAAATGCCAAAAGCCAAAAAATAAAACATTCAGTCAAAAATGGTCATCATTTTTAGCATTAGAGTGTGCTAATAACTAATAACTAATAACTAATAACTAAAACGGGATGCTGCAATGTTTGGATATGCACAGCTCAACAATGACAATGATATGGCTACTGTAACCCGAATTCATTTGTTACACATCAGAAAAAACCTGATGCTAGATGGTATTATCTAAGACTCTTGGACCCATCTTACACTGCCTGAGACAAACCTTAAAACACTCTAAATATGACCAGTAGTTAGAGATGCTTAAGATACTAAAGTTTGGAAATGCATTTACAACGTGATTTTAACTGCATAACCAGGTTGCAATTACATAACAAGAGATCATCTGTTAGGCAGTTCTAGATAGATCACTTTAGTAGTTTTCTAATCCTACAACTTTTTCTTGTAGAAGAATCTACGTAACTAAAGAACAGAAGTTGAAAAGATACCACATGGGTTCAAAATACCAGCTGGTAGTGGCTGGTTTTATGAAATGATTCACTACATTAATATGCCTAGTTAATTCATATAGCTGGTTATCACAGAGCAGACCTCTAGAACAGCTGTAGGTGACCCAATTCAACAAGAAATGATAAAAGTGTATCAATTGTATAAAAGAATGGATTTTTCTTATGGAATTGTAATGAAAAATCAGAGGTCAAAAGCATATACATGACCAGCAATAGCAAGTTGACCCATGGCCGAAGCATTTTCCCAATCAGTGGCAACCATCAGAGTCTAGGCTCAACAAAGCAAAACTGCCTCCCTTGAATTCTTTTACCAATCCACTACCAGCCTCCGTCACATCAATAGCCCAGTACACAACATAAATTCCATCACCCTCAGAATCAGAACCCAGGTAAACCAAAGAATCTTCACTCAAATTAACCTCAGAATTCTCCAAGAAAGCGCTACAATCATAAAACCCAACCAAGCCAGGTGCCAATTCGGTTCAGTCGAATCCCTGACTGAGCCAGCCAATAGCCTTCCCTTTCTGAAAGGCAAGATCTTGAAATTAGGGGAATGGGGTTCATGGGTATGTCTAAAGAAGGGTTTTGAGGGTCTTAGAGCAGAAGGCTGGTGAAAATGGATCACTTGGTTTAGGGGTTCTTAACTATGGGTTGCTACAAAGGCATGAGACCTGAACGAATTCGTGGACATAGTGGAGAACTGCTTCTGGTCTTCTGAGAATTGGGTTTCTGGGAGGAGGGGCGAGTTGGGTAATGGCTGAATTTGAGAACGAAAGCAGCAAGGTCATTGCTTGAGTTCAACTCCCATTAGTGCTTTCTTGTGTAATGAGTTGATCTATTACACAATGACGCGTGTCTTGTGTGTTTTAAGGCACGTGGTCGGATAGTTGGCCACAATTTCATTTGTACACCTCGGACCGGCATGTATTCAAATTATGAAACCGTTTGGATTCTCAAAAGTGTAGTCATATTTAAAATTTATATAAATATTATTTTTAGAGAAAAATATTATACGTAAGTGTAATTAATTTTAATATAATAATATATAAAACATAAAATATAAGTTAAATTAGATATAAATTTGAAATATGGGCTGCATATAAATATTTATCCCCATGAACATAAAGAGTAATCTTTTCTTAAAGATAATTAATTTTTTTCAGAATAATTTTTTGTTTGATTTAAAAATTGGTGTTTGGCAATTAAGTACAAATTCAACTCAAAGTTGTATTTCTAATTACAATCTACTTTTCTCTTTTGAAGTTGTATTTGTGTACATTCAAACATGAAAATTATCTATCTTCAACTCCAATTCCATAAATTTCAAATAAAGTGAAAAGTATTTGGAATCTATGAACAACGCTTACTATGTAATTTTGATTAATAATTTAAAATATTAAAAAAACAAAAAAAACATGTAATTTAATTAAAATACAAAAATAAACACATAATTAAAAATTAAATTTTATAATATTAAAATTATCTAATCTTATTTAGCTTTAAAAATTAGTTAAGTTGACTATCAAAAACTACAAATATTACATAAATTGAGACAAAAAAATGTATATATATATACATTTAGCAAACCCAACACATTTCCTAAAGGAGCGTTTTGATTTGAAATCTAATTAAAAATGTTGGGGACTAAATAGGACTATAATCTAAATAACTTATTCCACCTTTATATGAAATAAGTTATTTGAGATTATATATAATTTCTAATTTTAATATAGTTTAACTAATACTTTCAATCAACGTGAAATAATTTTGTCCAAAAGAAAACCCCCTTTTGAAAAAAAATCTGGACTAAAATGCAGAAGGTAACTTATCAACAACTTCTCCTAAATTCAAAATAACCTTCTGTATTGGGTAGGTGGCTACTAGATATATATATATATATATATATTGAGTTAATAAACAAGTGGAATATGGATTTATTTATACTGTCTCATTCAACAATAATGTGTTATATATGTAAATCGAGTATAAAGACGTCCGCGGTCATTATAGCGATTTCTTCTTTTCTTAGAAAATACAAAAAGAAATTGGCTGCTATGAAAGTAAGACGTTGTTAGGAATATAGTTGATATGTCTTAGATTCAATTCCATATGTAATAATTTAAATATATTTTTGTAGATTTTATCTAATATAATATATGATATTGTAATAAGTTTTGTCGGAAATTATTATCAAATTGTTTGATTAATATATTAAGTCTTTGATTAAGTTTTGGGACTTGACATCATGATGGAATCTTGAAAATGTAAGAGCCCGCGTATCTTTATAACCAATCTAAAAATTATTTTAAATCGCATGATTATTAATTAGGACACTAGTGATCCAGTTAAATCACCGATATATATGTGGCGATCTTTATAAGATTGATTAATTAGTTTATCTCTACATTAACTAAATCCATATATAGATGATGTGTATAGAATATGATCATTGAACAGACTCATTGAATAATTGCGAATAGTTAGATCACCTCTAGTATCATTGTGATATTATCTTGAAGATCATCCACGTGTAATTAATAGATTATTTATCATACTTTGATACGGATAGCCATGGCTCCTACGGAAATGAAGAAAGGATGTTGAGTATGACTAAATGCTCGTAGAGTTAATGATTGATCAGAGGAATGCAATCAGCTCTTGGTAATGAGTTTAAGGCTACATGTTATCATGAATAACTCAAGGAGCTGTTAAAGAATTTAGTAAGAACAATGAATGAGAGAAAAAAAGTTTCTAGGTTATCCAAGAAAGACCTTGATAGTTTGCCTTAGGGACAATTTTTCTCTTAACTGCGCAGGAATATGAACAAAACACGTGCATCCAAATACTCGCAAATGCCTATTATAGTAATGGTTGATTATAATTTTAAATACGCACACATAATTAATCACCTATATTGGGATTTGACAGTTAGACCATATTCTAGGGTGGTTCGAGCTCTAAGGATGGAAGGAAATACTGTGTTCTTCTTCAGATTCATTGATGAATTTTGTATTTCGTATCCAATCATTAAAGGGTTTTGCTAGAGACGCCACGCTTGAATAGTAAATTGATATGATTAATTTTCTACCAACTTAGTAATGAACCTATGAAATCGCATGCTAATGAGTGTTCCTATCTTTGTTAATGAATTAATTATTTTATTGTTGGTAATTAAAAATAGAATTTAATTAAATATATAAATAAATTATTAGTCGAAATAAAATATTATTATATCTTTGCTAACATAGAATATAATTAACATTGAATAAATTAAAAAAAATTATTTAAAATAATGGAGAAGTCTATAAATTACTTTATAGGCATTAATATATCCACAGGGAATCGGCTCCTCTTTTTTATTGATAAATTTACCACAAAACGTTTATTTTATGAAATTAATTTTTTCTGGTAAATTATCATTTTCAAATAGAAAAGGTTTATAGGTAATATTATATAAAAGATGATAAAACAAACTTTTATGAAAATAAATTCACGATTATGAGAAAGTTCTTAGTCAAATTAAGAGAGAAGAATTATTGATAAGAAAATTATTTTTGTTAGGTGTATTATAACCGAGATTTTTGAAAAAAAATTCAGCTCAATATTATTGATCTAATTTATTTGCGTGTCTCATTAATCAGAAATTGATAGCAAAAATTAATATCAATATAAATACGCATAGAGTTTTTATATTATCAAAGAGAATTTGAATTACTGTTATCAAGGTTGTCTTGAAAATTTTCTTTTAAATATAAATAAATTTTAAATTCAAATTCAAATTATGCTTCTCCTATGTGTTGAAACATTCTGACGTATTATAAGTTTGATTATTGCCATCCCTTTCTCGCCAACCAAAAATATTGGAAGAACTAAAGAAGCATCATAGAGCGTATTATTTTATAACAAGAAAATAAAGGAATAGTTAATTTCTGAATAGGTCTCTAAATAATTAGACTATTTTCAATTCTTTTTTCTAAACTACTTCATACAAAATTTAAGGGTATAATTATAAGAAGATTTTCATAAAGTTTTAGACCAAACACAAATATTTACTTTTTAATACAATAAATCAAACACCTTATAAAAAATAATCTCAATATTATAATTTTTATATTAATAACTCCTATATTATTAGTTTGTAATGTTATTAATCCCTACATTATTAATTTCTACATCAATTCTCTTCGTACCAAATGACTTAATAGTCTCAGCTGATGGAGAAATATGATAGACTTGCGTCTGACATTTTTATGTACATACCAAAGCCACCTCCTTGTTTCCTGTGATTCCAGTTAGACCCTTTGCTTTTACAGGGATAAATTCAATTTTCACGTTACCAATATTATTTTAATCAATTAAATTGTTATTATATTAGACTAACTGACTAACTAGTTACCTGTTATTACAAGTAACTTAATTAATCATATGGTATAAAAGATATGGTATTACATTATTAGTGTGAAAGTTAACTCCTGTTTAATCATAAATTTTGAAACGAAAATTTTTAAAATTTTAAATTTTTAAAATTTAAACATATATTTTACTTTAAATTAAAATTTTAATATTTAGAAAAAAAAATTAACGCGTAAATTATTTTTTTTTGGTTGGTTTTTTGTTTTTTTTAATATAAAATTTATAGTTAAATAAATACTTAAAATAAATTTTAAAAATTTATAATTAAATACTAAAATTAAATACTAACTTAAATTTATATATTCATAATAGATAGTTGGAGTCATTTATAGGCTCCGACTATGGCAATTTGTTCGTTTTATTAAAAAAAAAAGTAAAAAAAAAAAAAAAGAAGCCAGAGCCATTCCTTAGAGGAGGACCACTTGGAAATTTTACCAAGACACACTTTCAGGCTTAGCCTTCCGTCTACAAATTTCACTTTTATCATTTCTTACTGTTACTACAAATTGCTAGTGCAGTCGTCTGAGTGTGTGGTGTGTAGTGGGTGCGTCTTAGTGTCTTCTTACTACGAAAAAGAAATGAGAAAATATATGATTCTCATTTTCGAAACTCGAGATTTTTCGGACCATATTTTTTAGTATCATCCCTATATTCATTGTTATACCATTATTTGCTCTGTTATTCTCTCACAGCCGGATTCAGAAATTGAAAATATCGAAAACACTATTATCTTTAATATAAATATGTAAAAATAAGTAGTAGTAGTAGTTGTTGTTAAATTGAATTTCAAAAGTTTAAAAATATATCAAGATATCCCCACAAAGCTAAGCCAGTGTACTGTTGCATTATTATGATTTCTAGCTACTATATTAATATTTATAATAATTTATAAACTGGTTCTGCAAACACTTCTTGAAACATATCGACAAATAGTTAAAAGAACATAAAAATGTAGCTACTGTATTTGGCAAGTTATTAATTTTAAAGAAACTTCTAAAGGAAATTGATGTAATAGGGAATTAAAAGGATATAGCAATAATAATGACTTCCAACATGCCAAACCATGAACTTTTATTGATTCTGAAAATTTATGAATATTCACAAGTAAATAAATTAAAAGTGTATATTTCAAGTAATTAAAAATTAAATGTGCATGTTGAATCAAATAAGACAATAAAATTTTAATCAACTACTATTCTCTGTGGAAGAGGAGTAAAACTTTTTATATTACCCTCTTTGTCTCGTAATAGTTGTCACATTTCGCTTCTTAAGAGTTATTTGACCAATTAACTAAGTTAGATTGAATTAAATATTTTAAAATTAAAATTTAAATATTCAAAAACTATATGATAAGTATCGTAAATCGCAATTCTTCTTATATCAATATGGTGAAGAAAATAAATCTTGGTTAATGTTTAAGTAGTTTAACTCTTGAAAACTGAAAGATGGTAAATTATATTTTAGGAAGAAGATTATATTTTCAAAACTTAAACTCGAGATGTGTAATTAAATTGAAGGAATCTAAACTGGTGCATTACATTTCATATTTATGATCACTGACTAAACCTCTAGCTAGTACGAGAAATTATATGATTTGAACTTAGCAAACACTATTAGAAATAGAGAATTTTTTTCACCGTAAATCAGTGAAAAATTTGTGTTATTAAGACATGATTTTTTTATTCATTTCTCACTGAACTTGTTCACTGGGAAAGTGCATGGTGGGATACAACTTCCCACTGAAATAATGGAAAATTTCATAATTTTTTCATTTGAAAAAACTATTTTTTTCCCCACTGATAATCGGTAGAAATAGTCACTTAATATTTTTTAGTGGGAAAATAATAACTTTTTAGTAGTGAAACAACAATATTGGATCAAGTTCCAACATATTTCTGTATGATAGTATAGCTGATTTGAAAGGATTTAAATATCTAGTTATCATACTTAAGTTATTCGTCTCTTTGTATATTTCTATCATTGCATTCTTTGAGTAATGAAATAAGTCATTCCCCATACCTTATCTATTACAATTTGGTTATCGATTTTGGGAGATTGAGATAATTGAGGAAATTAGAAAGTGTTGATTTGTTATGGAATCAGCTCAACCGCAACATCTTTCGGTCTCTCAATTTCTCAGTCAGCTTTCATTTCTCAAGTCTTTGAACCTCGCAACCACCAATATTGTATCTGGTTCCTAACATATGGTTCCCTTTGTTTTCCCCTTTGAACTATTAGCCTCACCAGAAGAACAAGAATATGCTAACGAATCCATTTCCTCAACATTTTAGGTACCGACAAAAAACATATCTTAAAAATATTGATCAATATTTAAGTAGTTTGACTCACGAGAATTAAAACGTGATAAATATTTTAAAACAAAAAATATATTTTTAAAACTCAAGCTCGAAATCTGTGATCGACCGAAAAGCGGAATCTCAATAATTACACTACATCTCATATTTATGATCACTAATTAAACCACTTGGCAGTACGAGAAATGATATAATTTGAAAATGTAAAAGCGACACAAACCGGAAAACATAGAAGAAGAAGAAAAAGATTACTAGAATTGGGAGCCAACAAATGGCCAGAAAAGTGTAAACATCAGTACTCAGTAGCAGAAAACTATGTGTTCCATCCATATTAAATGCATATACTAAATTCATTGATTAATTAATGCAATTTTTTTTCTTCTTCCATAAATAGAGTACTTCTGTTAACGTTATTTAACGGCAAGAATTGTTTTTTATTTATTTATCATAAGAGCAGAATTGAGTGGAAGAAAATTAGTTGACGAAGATATGTAAAGAAACTCTTCTATCCATTTTGTTGTCGTGAAGAGGACTCGTAACGAACTCTGAATCTAGATATTATTGGGAGCGCATTGTCTTTGTGAATCTTACGTGATGTAAATAATTCAAAATAAAAAGATCATTAAAAGAAAAGAGAAGTGGGGGACCGGAATTTATAAATCATTTAGAATTAATTAGAAAGAATGTATAACGAATGATTATTTTGTTTGGATCGAAATAGCAGAGCGTTATGCAAATCTTGACGGACGATAAATCAGACGATAAAAAAAAGTTACAAAAAAAGACTTTATAATATGATATGAGTTTTGTAAATTGACCTATGATAATACTAATACAAAAAATATGAATAAATCTACTCCTAAACAAAACTATATAGTTACTACATTCTGGATGCCATAGTGTTTTGTACGAGAAGAAAAGATCTTCTATTGGATAACTGTGGTAGAGTCCTTTTCCACAAAGAAATCTTTCTATCAAGTAAATTTTTTTGAAGTAAAACACAATTTTGGTAGAATTCAAAAAAGATAGGAAATTCAAGACAAATCCTACCAAATTTATCATATTAATTTTGAAATATTTTAATTTAAGATAAAAATTATACTTAATTAAATGCAGATATAAATGAATTTAGAATTTGAATTTTATGAGGTCTAAATTTTATAATAGTGACATCAAGTGCTGGGTTTTGAATTTAGTTTTTATATTATATATTTAATGAATTTTTTAATACCAAATTACAAATATACTGAACTTGAACTTAAAGTTCATATTTAATTGGATTTATATGATAGTGGATTATTAATTATTGAAAGGCTGTATAATGGATGATTCTGATGATAATTTCTCCT